>CAKNXH010065539.1:0-20042 GCA_932178445.1 Andricus quercusramuli | reverse complement strand
ATATACTGTATATAATAAAAGTTAATATTATTATAATATAATTAATGTTAATTTAATTATAACTATTCAATATTCGAATTTGAAATTTGGCGCGCGAACTCCTGGTTCGTGATTGGTGCGCAATACCCGTGGCGCGGGGTGCGCGAACCAATCAGAGAAATCGCTCTGTTGGGATTGGCGCGCGGCACCTGTGGTTTGGGGCGTGCGTGCCAATACGGAATCTACTGTTACATAGTTCTAAGATAAATTGTATTATTAATACTAATGAATATAACTCGATATTCAATAAGTATAAATATTTAACGTTGAAACTAAATTTATTATAGTGTCATAGGTATACATATATCGTATGTATAGTTTATATGTAGATTAATACATATAATCTATATACTATATATAGTACACAGTCATAATATTATAATATAATTATTATTAACATTAATATTATTTATTAATGTTAATTTTAATTCCAAATACCAAATATCACACTCATTGATAGATATAATTATTGATTAATTTTATTATAATATGGTTGTTATATATATACAGGGTGTCCCAGTACTCAAAAAACATATTTGTATTTTTGAATTCTAACAACAAAATAGCGTCGAAAATATTTATAAAAAAATTGTTCTTAAGTTAATAATTACCGAGTTATTAACAATTAAAGATTAACCAATTAGAAGCACGCGTTAGAAGGTCGACAGTCCATGTGCCATCGACAAGAGTGTGTGCATAAGCAAGTTCATTTCGTATAATTTCTCCTCGGATTGCTTTTGCAGTAGGTTGTGACTCTGGTGCAACTTCACACGTCAACGAGATACAAAAATGGAAAAAGATATTTTCCACAATCAACAAAATTCGACAACATTCTCATGAATTTTGTAAATTCCCTTGAAATTTGTAGAATTTTCGAGTACTCAGTGGAATTCTCGTGAATTCTCTTGAGTTTAGCAGAATTGTTTTAGAAACAGCTAAATTCTCTCTAACTTTGTATAATTCTTTTGATTTTAGCATAATTGTTTTGAATTCAGCGAAATTCTCTTGAATCTCCTTGCATTTATCATAATCCTCTGGAAACCTGTAAAAATATCTCGTTAATTCAGAGAACTCTCTTCAATTATGTAGAATTCTCTTGAATTGTGTATAATTCTTTTAAATTCAGTAGAGTTCTCCTTTGTTTGGTAGAAATTCTCTTGAGTTTCGTCAAATTATCCTGTTTTCTTTCAAATTCACCAGAATATTCTGGAAATCAGCAAAATTCTTTCGAATTTAAAAGAATTCTCTAGAGTTAGGTTGAATTCCCTTGAATTAATCATAGATCTTCGTAATTCTGTATAAATATCTCATGAATACCGTAGAATTCTCTTTATTCATGCATTCTCTTAAAATCTGTATAATTCTCTTGAAGTCCGTAGAATACTCCTCAATTCAGTAGAATTCTCTTACGTTTGGCAGAATTCTCTTGAATTTAGTAGAATTCTCTTGCGTTCAACAGAATAAGCTTTGATTTATTTTTAATTCATTAGGCTTAGTATGTGGGGTGAACACTTTAAATTTATCATTTTTTAGCAGTTTAAGTTGAAGGAAGCTCAGACGGGGTTCGATGAAAGTACTAGGGGTGCTTTTTGATGCTGTATAATATTATTTTAGGAACTAAGGTATCTGCTAGAGCCATGGAAAGGTGTCCGAAGTAACAATTTTTAGTTTGGATTAATTTTTCCTGCTTTAGTTAGATGCAACTTAGACGGCGTTTGTTAAATGTACTTGGGGTGGTTTTTGGGGCTGTCTAATATTACTTGAGGAAGGAAGATATCAACAAGGGTCTTGGGAAAGTGTATGCGGTTACTATTTTTAATTTGAAATTTTTTTGGCTGCTCAAGTCGAAGGTAACTAAGACGGGGTTTGTTAAATATACTAGGAGTCGTTTTTTTTTGAGTTGCTAAATATTGTAGTAGGGATGGATATGCCTAAAAAGTCTTGGGAAAGTGTGTAGGGTGATTATTTATAATTAGACAGTTTTTTGGCTACTTTAGCCGAAGTCAACTGCGACTTGGTTCGCTAAATGTACTAAAGGTCTCTTAGGTGACTATTTTTAATTTGAAATTTTTTTTACTGCTTCTAATGAAGCCAGCTGAGACGCGATTCGTTAAATGTAGTAGGGGTAGTTTTTTTTAAATCTGTGTTATAATATTGTAGGGATGGGGATATCAGATTGAGTGTTGGGGAAGTGTGTGGGGTAATTATTTTAAATTTTGAATTTTTTGACAGTTTAACTTGAAGGCAGCTGAGATGGGGTTCGTTGAATGTACTGAGTGTGGTTTGTTGGGGCTGCCTAATGCCATAGGTTTCTATAGTGTATATTTTTGGTTTAAGATTTTTTTGGTTGTGTTTGTAAGTCCCGAAAAAGTTTTTAGTAAGCTATAAAGTAGTTTAGAGCTATGATATACGTTTTTTCAACCTACTCCCTTAGGTTTTTTTTTTTTTTTTTTTGATTTCGTAAAATAAATGTGAAGGTTTTTGGAAAACACAAGAATGGACCAAAATTCTGATATGATTATATGTATTTATGCTGAGCTCATAATTCATTGTATGCGTTGTTTGAAGAAAATTGATTTTTATAATTTTCAAAAGCGCAAAAAAGCCCATAATTCTGGTTTTGTTATATGTTTTATTTCTGGAATTTGCTTCAGTGGAAGTACTGGCTGGCAGCACTTCCACCAAAAGTTTGGTTTTTTGAGAAAAATATGAAAATATATAAAATATAATACAATATTGTGAGCAAAAAATATACTCTAAAATTATTTTTAATCTTCACAAAGCATTTTCAATTAGTAATTTTTCAATGAAGAATACAAGATTCGTTTAAATATTGTATTTTACTGAATACTATTTATACGGAGTGTCTTTACAGATTTCATGACATTTTTTTTAATTCTCTGGAATTCTGTAAATAACTCGTGAATACAGTAGAATTCTCTTTATGCATTTTCTCAAAATCTGTATAATTCTCTTAAAGTCTGCCAAATTCCCTTGAAATCAGTAGAATTTTCTTACGCCTGGCAGAATTCTCTTGAATTCAGTACAATTCTTTCGAGATCGACAGAATTCTCAAGCAATCTATAGAATTCTCTTGAAATGAGTAGAGCTCTCTTGATTTCCGTTAAATTATCTTAATTTCTGTAAAAGACTCTTGAATTCTGTAGAATTCTTTTGATTTCGGCAGAATTCTTCAAAATTTAATGGAATTCTATTGGATTCTGTATCATTCTTTTGAATTCAGTAGAATTCTTTTCGGTCATATAAAATTCTCAATTTAGTGGAATTCTCTTAGGTTTAACAGAATTCTCTTGAATTTAGTAGAATTGTCTTGAAATCAGCGAAATTCTCTTGAATTCAGTAGAATTTTCCTAAATTAGCGAAATTATCTTGAAATCAGCTGCATTCTTCTGAGTTCTGCAGAATTCTCTTCAATTTAGCAGAATTCTCTTACGTTCGGCAGAATTCTCTTAAATAGTAGAATTTTCTTGAAATCAGCCAAATTCTCTTGAATTATGCCGAATTCTCTTGCATCCAGTCGAATTCTCACGAATTTGGCAGAATTATCTTCAATTCCGTACAATTGACTTGAAAAATGTAGAATTTTCTTGAATTCAGTAGAATTCTTTTCAGTTTAGCAGAATTCTGTGAAATTCCTAAGAAAATTTTTAAACAGTTTTGAACTTACTTAAGAATTTTTTAATACCTTCGAATCCATCAGAATAAGCTTTGATTTATTTCGAATTCATTCGTCCTTCCCATTTTTTTCGTGAAGCTCACAAGAAGTTTCGATAAAGTTCCAATAAAAAATACGATCCGCCTGAGTCATAATTGAATGATTGTTCATTCCAGTGAAATCCCTCTGATGATGTCCTTACACCTATCTGAATAAAACATAGCTGGCAAATAGGGCATAAAGCAGGGCACACAGCCCCCCTGTGTCCCCAAGCATGAAACTGCTTGCTACGAAGGGCCAATCGATTATTTTGGCCCGCTTCAATTCTCACATATTCTTTGATACTCCGTTTAAAATGTTGCATGGGTTATTTTGTTTAAATTTAATATTTACTATGAAGAAAAATAGTGAAGATAAATAGCGCTCACCATAAACATAATTATATCAGAATTTTGGCCTATTTTTGTGTGTTTCCCAAACACTTTACATTTATTTTACGAAATCAACCCTGAAAAAAACCTGAGGGAGTAAGTACAAAAAAAAACGTAAGCCATAGCTCTAAACTATGTTATAGCTTACCAAGACCAACCACATTAACGTTTCGGAAACAAGCCATGAATTTAACATGAACCCCTGAATAAAAATATAGATATTTGAAAAAACTGTAAGCCCAAAGTTAATTATTTTTTCGGGGCTTACAAAAACAGCCAAAAAATGTTAAACTAAAAATAGATACCACAACCTTCCCAAGACATTAGGGTATATCGATATCCCTACAATAATATTAGACATTCCCAACAAACCACACACATTACATTGAACAAACTCCATCACAGCTGCCTTCAACTTAGACTGTCATAAAATTCAAAATTTAAAATAATCACCCCACACACTTTTCCAAGTCTCTCATAAATATCCCCGCCCCTATAATATTATTACACAGACTCAAAAAACCACCCCTAGTACATTTAACGAACCCCGTCTGAGCTGCACGTAATTGAAGCAGCCAAAGAGTTTCAAATTAAATATAGTCACCCCAGGCACTTTCTCAAAACTCTTATTAGATATCCCAATTCCTACAATGATATTACACAGCCTTACAAAGCTATCCCTAGTACATTTAGCGAACCCAGTCCCAATTGACTTCGGCTGAAGTAGCCAAAAAACATTTTATTTCTAAATCATCACTCCACACACCGTCTCAGGACTTTATTAGATATTGCAAACCCTAAAATATTATTCAACAACCCTCGTATATTAAAGAAACCCATCTCAGTTACCTTCAAATAAAGCAGGCAACAAATTTCAAATTAAACATAGTCACTTGAGACACCTTTTTAAGACTCTATTCCATATCGCTATTCTAATATAGTTATTTGTGATACAAGTGCTGATACCGCAGGCGAATGATGCAATCATACGAGTTACCAATCACCTATGCGCACGTGTATCACACGCTATTTTTTGCAACGCCCATCCGAAAAAGTTGTCAGGAGGTGGTAACGAAAAATACTAATTTTATATTGCATAGAGTGGAGTAAAGAAATTACAAAAAAAAAAAAATTTCAATGTTTGAAAAAAAATTGAAAAAAAATTTTTTTGAAAAAAATGTTCTCAAAAAAAAATTTGTGCAAAAAAATGTTTGAAACAAAATTTTGGGGCTATGAAACCCTAACAACGAAACTTCAATCATTAAAACATTCGTTCAAGTTAAATGTAAATTTATTTCAAAAAGATACCAACACTAGTGTTTAAAGTTACCTATGCCAGTGTCTAAAGTACATCATCTTGAATGTGCGCATGCGCAGCTTTTTCACCAGTGTCTAAAGTAAGCCATCTTCTAACTGCGCATGCGCGAAAATTTTTTCACGCACAGTCTGCTCAAATAAGGTACTTTAGGCACCATCTACATGCATGCAAACGTCAACTTTAGAGGTGGGTGTTGCAAAAATAATATTATACGGGCTCAAAAGAACATCCCTAGTACATTTAAAAACCCCGTTTCAGCTGCCTTCAACAAAAGGAGCAAAAATAGTTAAAAATTAAAGATAGTTACATCCGGCACTCTCAAAAGACTCTAGTCAATATTCTCATCACTAAAATAATATAACACACCCCAGAAAAACACCCCTAGTATATTCAACGAACCTCATCTTAATTGAGTTCGAGTAAAGCAGCCAAAAACATTTCAAATTGAAACGTGTCATGTAAGACACCTTCCCAAGACTCTCATAGATATCCCCATCCCTACAATAATATTACAATATAAACACTAAAAAGCCTTATTAACTTAATACTTCAAACCTATCATAGCGGGTCAATTTTGTTTGCTTGTTTAAAATTGGTTGTGTAATGCAAAACTCCTAAACCTAAAAAACTTACAATAAATATATATAATTAAGAAAAAAAAATTAAAAACCCAAATCAGGGTCCCATTGGGAGCAACTGCCATCTATGAAAATGACACCGGCTTGTAGTAGAACCGCGGTAAATCACATCTAAGGCCACGTCTGATGACGTAACAAGACTAGACTGCTACGATGCCAGCATTATCCCTGCTCACGATGGCTTTATGGCGCATATGCACACTCTGTGGTGTCAGAAACACCCAGAGCTTCAACACGTTTCGGTTCAGTAATTGTGAAATCAACGTGCCTACCCCTTGAAAAATGGATATGTACGTGGAGCGCTTTCCCACCGCTGCTTGAACAAGGTGCAGATGAAGATGAGGAAGCAACATTAAAACCAACCGCGGAAAGCAGGCACCTTCTGAGAGATGATCGCGATTTCAGGACAAAGAGGAACATTAACCTGCAGGTTCCTCCTAAGCCCCAACATCTGGCTGAAATGGATGCCGCCCTTCGTGAGGATATCTCAGAGGAGTGAAAACTCTGGACCATCAATTGTTCAGTTTATGGTGCTTCGAGAGCTTTGGCTGATTCAAATCGAAGGCTAAAACCGACGATGGATCAAAACACCGTAAGACGCTTACATAATGCAAACAAGATGATTGGATGGGGGAGACAGAATGCGTCTACAATCGTCGTGAGATGTGACCATAGTTGTGATTTAGCGCGGTTCTACTGGGAGCCAGTATCATTATTAGATGCCAGATGCTCCCAGACGTGTGCATTTTTTCGGATTGAATATGGTATTTTCGATTCGACGTGCGTTCATTTTCGGATCGGTTTATTCAATTCGATCGACCCACCGATCGAATGTCGAAAAACCGACATTTAATACTACCTTCGAATCGGGTTTTTGATTCAATTGGCCCGTGCGAAACAAGACGTTAGTTGAATTTTGAATTTTCTTTCATTATAAAAGCTTAAAATTTAACTGTTAAAATATAAACGGTTGCAAATTTCATTAAAAATTGTTTTCAATTGTGTATAGTTGAATATTTTATTGAAAACAAATGATAAGAAGGTTATATTATAAAATTGGAAAAAATGTTTAATTTTTCCCACCGATAAAAGTGGCGACTTTTTAATTGACCATTTAATTGGTACAATTAAAGTTTGTGAAATTGATACTTTAACATTTTAAATGGTTCATTTTAAGATAATGTTTATTTTAAAACCCTTAAAATAAAATCTATTGAAATTAGAAGATTTCCATTTTAAACTTGTTCATTATTAAGCGATTGAATAATGAGTTTTTGAATGGCAAATTTTTCAAGCTTTAATTTGGAAGATTTGGAAAGTTGAAAATTCAGAAGATTTTAATTTTGGCTGCTTTTGTTTGTCGTTTAGTTTTTAAAATAAAGACATCTTCAGCCTTAATAGTTTGAACTGTTGAATTTCAGCTTGAGTTTCAGTGCCCGGGAAAAATTTTGTAACCTGGGATATAACCGGAAAATGACCAAGAATTTTTTCGTTGATGAAAGTAGCCAACTCTGATTATTATAACCGTATTTTTGAATTTGCCCTTTAATTAAATTTAAATTTATAAAAATTTAAAGTTTGAATTGGGATTATTATTTGCCAACCAGTCGTTTATAAAGTCGAAATTGTCAATGTCAATATTGGGCTTTACAATTTATATCCTTATTATAGGTATGAAATATCATGATATATTTTATACTAACTAAGGTAAGGTAAGAGCCAATACTAACAAGTTCGACTTTATTAGCGACTAATTGGAAAATAATAATATTATTCGAATTTTTAATATTTGAATTAAACTAAGGAAGGAATTTAAAAATATTATTATGAATTATGATTATTTCTTTCAAAAATGACCTGATAAATTATTGTAAATCTGGTCTTGAATTCTGCCGTCCAAGGTAAAAAGATACATAGGTAACATTGCGGTTTAGGGTTATTCTCTTACGCTTGGCAATGGAAAAGTCGACCTAAGCGACGATGTCACTTATGTATCTTTTTACTTTGGACGGCAGAATTGTTTGTAGGATGCCAAATAACTGTAATCAAAAACATAATCACATCTGCAAATAACTTTTAGTTAAAATAGTTAAAAATCAGTCTAATAAAAAACCCTGAAATATCAAATGCACCTCATGAATTCGGCGTGTAGGATATCAGTCAGTTGTGTGCATCGCAGATTATACAACTGAATGCATGTTTCAATGGCAAGTGGGAAAATCCACCTTATAATACCATCGGCTAAGAAGAAACGAATTGGACACATACGGGATCAAAAAACGAGAATTGCTACCTATACTGGGATCGAAATATCCTTATGGACCACACTGTTGTTCACAATAGTTCGAACATTGTCGTGCCTAATAAGCGGTCACAATATGTTAAGATCAGCGATGTGACAGTTCTCTACGACAGGAAAAGCCAAGAGGGCTATACCACCTCTCGCAATTTCAGCTACAGGGAACTAACTAAAAAAATGTATAATAAATGGCACATGTTGGACATGTCCTTAACACCAGAAATATTGGATAGGATAACTATGGGTAACAAGATTTTGTTTATGATCAATTGATTGGGCATCCCAGTATGTTTTTTCCCGCAGAATAAGAACCTGAAGGCGAAAATGGTATATCTTTTTGCGTTTTTCAGAAAAATAGGTTTAAAAAATTAAAAAAAAAAAAAAACATTTTTTGGCTATTTCTGAAATCTTGTGCCAAACAAACCAAAAATGCTTAAAGGCTTCTCTAATAAACCTGAAATTGAAGCCTGATGTGCGTACTATGACTCCATGTTTTTGAAAATGACCTTATATTTCGTTTCCGTTTTTCCACGTGTGCAATATGATATTTCATTTTTGTATGTGATATTGAACATTAAATCTTGAATATCTCCGTAAATATTGATGCTACGAATTGAAAAAAGGTAGTTGCAGAATCAGCGCTTTAAAATACATATAGCTGCATATAGTGCTTAAACATCATGTTCGATGGCGCTCCTTGACTGGGTTATCGTGCGATGAGCTTGAAGGATTTGTGACCGTGGACGCATGGTGGCACTCTGTCCATTCTATTCTTGAATCCGTCAGCCGCTTGCGAATGATCAGCTGTTGTCAGAGTCCTGCCGCGAATGTGAATGCTGTTTTGTGATTGGCCATCAATACTGTGCGAATATCATATGTGTTTTTCTTCGGACACTCGAGCCAGTTTGCGAATAACATCTCCCAGAAAATGCGCGAATCGGGCACTTTGCGCTGGCTGCGCAGCCACGAGAAGTTGAACTACGCACGCAGGTGTTTAAAAAAATTGCATGTGATGCACATGCGCACAAGCAACTGCTGCTCGTGTGATTGCAGCATTTGCTCATACTGCAAGTTACACACTCATAGGCAGTCGAATATTTAAGCACTTGTTTTATAAATAGCGATTGCATATATGTCCGATTACAGGTACAAATGAGGAAAGTAGACGACGGATGCACTATTTTCCCTTATTAGGAAAAATTCAATTCAGGTAGTACAGAAGTACGTCTCAGCCTAGGCATTCGTATTAACCAGAATAGGTTCGAGCTGGTAATTTTTAACCAAGAACTGAAGTGTCTCTGGCATGGCAAAAACCTTCTTCATCCATAGCAGGAATGCCTTGAGAATATCATATGCTAAATAAGTGGCCTCTATTTCTAGTTGAATTGCATACCAGGGAATATGGGCTGGAGTGACAACATTCTTTAGAAAAGGCGTTGCTTTTACCGCCCAGGTATCAAACCAAGCGATATGGAGAATCCCAAAAGCAGCCTCCACACTAATTTTCCTAAGCTAGGCCTCTCCGCCTAAGGGTTTTGGGATTCACAGAGAAATCCCCCTCTAGGAATACCAGTACTGACATGTGGACGGACGACGTTGGAGTCAATAGAATTTCAAAAGTTCCCACTAGCTCCATGAAAAACCCTGTTACACTCCACTAAATAATATAACACTATTACTTTCATCTTTCGGCCCCTGAAACGTAAAATAGGCAGAGATATCATTAGTGGTTCTACTATTCAATACCAGACAGTCGTTTTGTACCAAAAAGTTTAGAAGATCTACCCCTCTTGTGTTAATTACTATATCCATCGTCGTCCACCTAGGCGCAAGGCGGCAATTTACAAGTAGAGTTTCGCTTTCAACAGAGTTTAGAATTCGAATACGGACATTAAAATTCCGCCCCACTAACCCCCTAAAAGGAACAGAGAATCGAGGAGACCCTCAATGAGTCCAAACAAGATATGATCTAAGGAAACCAATACATACTCCAAAACAGCTGAAGGGCTAATACATACAAAGCGTACAATGAAATTCCTTGACCGTATATTGCCCTCCAATCGACTTGCCCACTGCTTCTGGCTTAGTAGCTTTACTAGAGATACAATCAAAATCAGATAACCAGAGGGGGAAGTACTTAAGGTTGGAGGTCAGCCATTTTTCGCTGATGCAGATTGTATCTAAATCGTTAATATAACATTGAATGTCTAAAAGGTCAGCAAACCCATGGATATTCCAGAAAAATTACGTGAACCGGAAATAATACTAGAATTTAGAGCAGCAAGAGATTTTACCTAACTTGCACCAGCATCCTTATTACATATATTAGAGTTGACGAAGCTGTTCAAGGAAGAGTCGGACCATGATGATCTGGATGGTGTAAGCTGCTTTCATTTTCGCTCCGAAGCAGACCTGGGTTTTTTTACTAGATGGGATCGTGTTACTGGCATCAGAAAACCGTTTAGTAACATTGTCCCTACCAGCTTTAGGTGAGAAGCAGAGCATCCGCTGAATCTCATCCTTAGATTAGCGTCCGACCATCGATCCATAGTCTCTCTTTCTGAATTGCGATTTCAAATCCAGGCTTTGTAAATCTTTCTCTCTCCCGACAGAGGGCTTTCTTAAAAATCGAAGCAGGAAAACAATTTACTTAGTATTGCTTTGTCACCTGAGGCCTTGCTCATGTTGTAGATAGCATCAAAGTCCCTATCCTCGACAGGGATTCCAAGCTGGTAGAAGATTCCGGCGACAGATGCTTCAAAATCCCGATATATCTCTCATGTATCAGTGAGTTTGTAAAGAAGCAAGTTTTTGTTCCACCTCTGTACACCCCTTAACAGCATTGATGTCTGAACTAAGGGCCTTAACGTTGTTCTGTAGTTCCGCAGTAGTTATTTTTAGCTCATTCACACCGCTTGTCGTTTTCTTTGGTGTCTAATTTTATAGAACGAAGGAGTTCTTCTCTGCCCTTCAGTCTGGAATCGGCGTTGTCTGAAATTTCGAGACCACGTGTCTGAAGGAAGGCCAGGCACGCCACGTTGTCCTCCAGCCGATGAGCAGGCGGATTACCTAGTTATTTAGGACTGGTAATATGTCTACAACGAAAACCGCTTCGGAATGCCCGAAGTAATGACAAAAGATAACGCAAAAGTAAATCGTAATCGAGATTAAACTGTTATTATTAGAGAGGATTAGCACAAATGTGAAGTTAGTTGGCAAGCGCAGCTTGGCTTTTACATGCGGATAACCCCGGTTACCCCCTATCTACATGGACGCGTTTTTAACCGCACTCGGCATCAAATGAAATACTCTGTCTTTTTGTATCTGCGTGGTTCAGTGCGAAAAAAGGAGAGTATTGTCTTCTCACTGAGCGCAGCTAAAAACTAGGTGAGACCACCCTATAGTAGATAATCATTAATTTAAAATGCTAATGTATGTGAAATAATTAATTTTATTTAAATAACAGTTATGATACCATTCGTGTTAATAAATAAAAATAAGAATTAATTATTGTAGGCCTACTTGTGCTTTTAATTGATGATTATCTACTGTAGGCTCATTAACTACTGTAGGGCGGTCTTCCCTACATACGGAGTTAGAACAGCGGTAAGCATGTGCGCGTACGCCAGATACAAGCCTTGCTTCGCGTCCCCCTCTCTGCTGATCCGGGGGTTCTTTGCAAATAAGAGCCGAGCTGTGCTCGCCAGCTAATTTCACAGTTGTGCTAATCCACCCTTTGAAACATTATTATTGTCGAAACAAATTATGAAATTAACAGCTAGAATTTACTAAACAAATTTTTAACTTACATCTTGATTTCTCAATGCAGCAAGCTCTGCACAACTGTTACCGAGTAAATAGTCGCCACTTAACAAAGCTATTTTATTTCCGAAAGTCATGTCGTTCATTTCGGCAGCTTCAGGGTAAACTCCAGGCTGAATATTCACTAGACCCTTGTGAACCAAATGACTGGTACGTATCATCTCAGTAACTTCAGCCAGAGCACGTTGACTGCAATTTATTAATAGTAATAATTAACCGAAATTGTTTCTACGAGCAAAAATTGTGGAGATAAATTGTGACTTTGGAATTATCATCAAACCTTCTTACCGTTTTATGAAGCTAAATAATGTAAATTTTCTTTAGTTATATAAAATTAGATTAAATAATTTAAGAATGAGTGGTGAAACATACCCCCCGCCCTTCATGACTCAAAAGATTATTTTATTTAAATAATTATATGTATTATGACCCGCCGATTATATAGAAACCCTGAAAATAGGCAATTTACTTCACAGCTTAGAAATAGAGCTAGAAGTAGTCTATGATGTAAAGAATCCACGGATTCGCATGTCAGAGCTACCCCACCCACTTAAAAGAACGACCACAGTGGAGAGAGCTCGCGCGCGGAGGTAAGAGGCTGAGAAGCACGCGAGAAAGCGGAGTTGGCGGCTTGCCACTGAGTGGTAAAAGTTACTAGGAATGCCCTCGGAGTGCAATAGCTTATTCACCGGCTATCTCTGACTCTGATTCATTTCCTAGATCCACGACAATAATACGATCGATTGCAGTGTACTTGGGGTGGAATAGGTTGTTCACGGGACAAAAAGTCCTGACACCTACCTGGCTTTCAAGGCTTATTACACGGCCAAAAAAATCGCAGAATTTTGAGTTAAATACAGAAACATTCTTCAAAATTATACTTATATAATAATGTCAGTTTGATTTTCGTCTAACATTTTTTGTCTTTCCTGTCACATAAAATGTGTTTACGGACAGAAGAAATGGCCCTCAACTTTCAATACGTCGACTTTAAAGCCCTCCACAAGTGCAAAAATTGGTTATAGAAATTTGAAAAAATTCATAAGTATTCTTTAACATGTACTTTACACATGGCCATTTTTTTTACTGCAATTTAATTATTATTTTAATTAGTAGAGCTAAAAATTTTAAAAATAATTATCTCGGCTCTGGATAGAAATTTCAAGCTTAAATCTAGCTTGAATGAAGCTTTTCGACAGTGGTTTCTTCTCAAAAGTTGAACGGTCCATACAAATTATTAATGTCTGAATTAAAAGCGTCAGAATAATCACAATCTTAATGATTTTTAATACTGGAAAGCTCGTAATGAAAAAATTACCTTCTCGGCATTGTTGAATTTATCTGTGACAGAAAACTTCAGAAAAAAGGGTCACGCTGTGCCCGCTACCGAAAGCCATAGGCGTAGATCAGCGTGACCCTTTTTTCTGAAGGGATCTGTTTAACAGTTAAAATCGACAATGCCGAGAAGGACATTTTTTCAATACGAGAACAGACGCTTTCAATTCAGGCATTAATAATTTTTACTGACCGTTCAACTTTTGAGATTAAACCGCTGAATCGAGAAGTTTCAAGCTAGACTTCAGCTTGAAATCTCTATCCAGAGCCAAAATACTTTTTTTTACATTTTTAGCTCTACTGATTAAAATAATAATTGAATTGAAGTAAAAAAAAATTCTATTTGTAGAGTACATTGTAAAGAATACTCATGAATATTTTCAAATTTCTGATACCAATTTTTGCACTTGTGGAGCACTTGAAAGCCCACGTTTTGAAAGTTCATGGTCATTTCTCTTGTTTTTTCACACATTATCTGTCACGGGATAGACAAAAAAATTTTGACGGAAATCAAACTGGCATTGTTTTACAAGTATGATGTTAAAGAATGTTTCTGTCTTCGACACAAGATGCGGCGATTTTTTCTCGCAGAGTGATAAGCCTTCAAAGCCAGGTGTCAGTACTTTTTGTCCCGACTTTAGTTGTGTGCATTTGAAAACGACCAGACACAGTTGTGTTGCATTTACAATGGCGCATATAGTCTGGGAAAATTAGAATTTCTGCTAAAAAAAATATAAACAGCAATTTTTTCCTGAAAATGTTTGGGTGCACGTTCTAATGAAATTTTAAAACCCTGTGCTCTATCAGGCCATTGCGTATATTGTCAGATAATAATGGGCATGTGATACTTAGAAAATTATCGACTTTAGCAGTGTTAGGTTCCCCCGGCTTTTTTCCTACAATAATAAAGATTTTGCCTTAAAAATTTGGGGAATGATAGCGAACATGCTAGCGGACGTCCCCGAACTCTTATTTTGTAGAATAGTTTGAAAAAATTTAATTTTGCTTAATTTTATTCATGTGTTTGTATTTTGAGGTTATGTGTACTGACGGCATCGGTACAACAGAGACCTCCATTATCGGAATGACAGAGTGCTGAAAACCGTTCCTCACCTCAAAATGGTGCACATACAAAAAATTTGTATTTACCAAAATAAATTTTTTTTTGTTATCATCCCTCAAAAAAGAGTTTGGGGACGTCCGTTATACTATTCTATAGCATCTCCAAATTCAGTTTTAAAATTTTTTAATTTTTGTGGACAAAAACCCGGGGGAACTGAACCTGATTTACCACAGGACGTATCACATGCCCTTAAAACGATTTTTCACACATTTCTTTGGATTGTTTCTGACGATTAAGGCATAGAAAGTTCAAAGTATTCAAAAACATTTTTTTCTATAATTCGAAATCCCAAAATGGCCGGGTTAAGAAGAGTTGGGAGGCACGTTTTTTACAAACAATAAAAAATTTTCCACAAAAATCTGTAAAAGTCTCTTTGTGAATTACCTAATAACAAATTGTTCTCAACAATAATTTTTTCATATTGGAATGAGAGCATTTGATAAAAAGGTAATTTTTCACGCAAAAACATCTGATTTTTGAAATGTTTAAACAAAAATGGGTTAGACAATTTGATTAAATATGGGAGTAAAAGAAGAACCGATTACACCATTCGATTTTGCGGAGGAATTTATGTATAGTCTATGTGATGGATAATTTTCTTCTGAAACAACTTCTTTATGTAGCATAAATATAAAAGTGCGTAGTACGACCAGCGCTTCAGAATTTATTTATACTACATAAAATTGGGCGGAGAAAAAAATTACCCAACACCTGCTCTCTATTTAATTTCTATTGTAGAATTGCATGGTGTAGTCAGTTTATATGCCATTCACATGTTTAATCACATTGCTTAAACAATTTTGGTTTAAAGAATTGAAAAATGAGACTATTTTTCATGAAAAGTCATCTTCCCTCCCCAAGGTTATAATAAAATTTTTCCAGATTTTTTCGACAATCGAAAATTTTCGGCAGAATTTTTTGGCAATACCATTTTCTTTTTTAAAAAAAATCTGCCCAGCCGGCACTCACACATTTTTAAATTTCAAATTCCAGAAAAATGTTCCAGAATACTTTCAACCCTCCACCTTTAGAATATAGCCAGTTAAATTCGATACGAGTATTATTTATAACAATGAAAATTCATTAAATCTAGGGCTCTGACTTTGCCAGTACCGGTAACCCGAGTACTCGGGCGGGAACCCGAGGATAGGAGTATTACTCTGGTACCCGGGGTAATAATCTAAATAACGTGTACCCGGATACCCGGGTAGTCGGATAATACATGGGTACCCGGATTAATTAAGGTTATTAGGGATATAATAAAACCAAGGGTATCATGATCGCAAATGTCAGGTAATCCATCATTCAATTCGTCAGCATGTCGCCTCCACGGCCAAGTTGGATGTATGATTATTTTATGATAAGTGTAATATTTGATAATATATTTTCGTACAAAAACTCGCCATCATTAAGCCACCCCTTATTGCACAAGCACAATTAAGCGTCCATAGCGTACAAATATTTTCGTTACAAAAAATAACAGATACGTACGAACATAACCTGTAAATTTACAAAAATATGACAAATCGTGCAACTGTACTGAAATTTACTTGGAAAAAAAAGAAAACAAGGTGGGAAGCTAATTTTACTGTAATTTTAATCATGTTACTTATGTAATGAAATTTCGCGAAGTATACTTTTTGAATACAATGGCACTTTAATTGGTAACAATAATGGAAAAATAAAAAATATGAGAACATCTATATTTTCAAGAACTTCAGTGTCAGCATCCGAATCCTCGTCCGGATCCGCATCGGGCTCAATTCTGGCATTTCTTTGATTATAACGTCTAATAAACTTTCGAACACATGTTTCGTAGTCTTGTGCCCGATTGCGAACTACCAATAATTGTTTCTTGCAGACGCAACAGTGTAGAAGGTGTAGGGATTCGGATGCTACGTGAGGGTCGATCAATTTTTGGCAATTAACTCGTTCCGCATCAACAATTTTTGTGTCGTAACACTCTTGGCAAACGAAGATGCCACTTCTGTGTTGATAGGACAGTGGTATGCCTATCAACATATAACATCAAAAGAAGCGCATCAACTCGGCATATTCATTAAAATTTATATTGAATCTTGGAGTTATGGTTTCTGCGCTTTCTGCTTCTAATGGCATTGTTTCTTCAACAGGGGGCGTCATTTCTGAAAAAAATATAAACCAAACCAAAATAAAAAAAAAAAATATTTATTAGATATTTGGAATTATTTACAGGAAAGAAGAGAAGAAAGAGAGTTGCATCGAGAGGGAGATGAAAACAAAAAACGAATGGTCTGTTACCATGACCTCTTCGTTTCTTAGAATGGCCTTCTGACTGACCAGAAATTCTTCGATACACAGAAAGTATTAAGTTGATTCGCTGCGTGGTTTGATCAGTTCAACGCCGGAATGATTGCATTTAGTGTATATATTGAACTTGGCCATGGAATGCCATTCTAAATGACAGTCTAGTTCTTCTCGTTCCTCTTGATTGCATTTTTCAGAACAAAAAGGGCAGAAACGTTGCTCTGTCTTACTATTATAATACATAAATACAATGGATGGTTCCATTTCAAAAGAATAGTTATTAATTAAGTGAACGTGAAAAAGGGGATAATTTCTTGGAAGAAAGCCATCAATGAATCTTGAGTTGGCAAATGCTTTTTCTTTTGCAGTCAGCATCATTATTCTACAAAATTTAAGAGGAGAATTCAATTTTACGCAAACGTCATGAAATAGGTATGTATTAAATTTATAAAATTGGATTTAACTTTTATAGTGTAAGTAAACTACTTATAGAAAAGAAGAAAAATAATTGTGTAGCTTCTAATTGTATAAGGAAAGATAAAAAGAGAAATATTTCCAGAAGTTTGTATAGGAAAATGAACCGGGAACAGGAACTTTAGGATTCTTATGACTAGGCATAGGCTTTTGGTCTCCTGGTTTTAATTTTGAGGATTATATCCTCAATTTTATATAGAATATCCATGTGAAATAAATATGGCCATAACATGAGCAGATCAATTTGATGCATAAAAACGACGATAAGAGAGTCTATACGCTGACAGTGGATGGGATCCATCTGAAATTAAAATTATAAGGGCTTGTTGTTTAATTATTAATGGTTTGACATCTTATGTGTGAACGTTTAAGTCCATTGACGTGTACTACTACAGGTTTGCCTTTTATGTCAATTATCACGTTTCCTTTTCCTAATATTTCTAGGACTTCATAAGGCCCTTTATATTGATCATGAAATTTTTTCTGCGGTTCTTTTCCGATGATTAAAAAGACGTTTTCTCCAATTTTCATTTTTAATGGATTAACTTTTCGATCATGATGTATTTTTGACTTTTCTTTAGCCGCAAATAAATTTTGTCTCGCTTGAGTTCTCATTTCATATAATTTTGTTATAAAATTCGTTAGGTAATCGTCATAAGTTTGCAATTTTTCTTGCTTTGATAGTGGTTCATTTGATGGTTGACGAGCTAAATTACCGAAAACTAATTCATAGGGCGTACACTTTGTACCTTCGTGCACACTTGTAATGTAAGAAAACATGGCTAATTCAAGCCAATCGTCCAATTCGGAATTTTTTTAAACGAATTGTTTGAGGTATTCAGCTAACACGTGATGTGATCTTTTAAAAGACCGATTTGATTATAGATGGAATGCTGTTGTTTTAAATTGTTTAATTCTAAAACGCTTTGCCATTCATCTCATTAAATTGCTTAAAAAATTTGAACCTTGGTCAGTCAAAACTGCTTTTGGGGAACCGTAAATGCATATAAATTTTTCAACAAAAATATCAGCTACTGTTGAAGCTTTCGCTTCTGGAATTGCTAGAGCTGAAACATATTTTGTAAAATTACCTTGAATAGTTAAGTTATTTACGTTGCCTAATGTTGTTTGGGGAAGTGGGCCAACTATGTCCTTTGAAATTTTTTCCAATGCGGTTCCAGGCGTGTCCGTTGTTATCACGGGATTTTTAGTTTTTACGCTAAGTAATTCAATGATAAGTTTTTGTAACACCTTCATGACCCCCTAAAGATGAAGAATGTGCCTCTTTAAGTAATTCAGTTCGCTGTTCTTTCGTTGGATATTGAACTATTCCCGTATGTATTATAATTTTGGAAGAAGAATCCGAAAAAGTTGAAGTTAGAATTCACGTATTTCCTTCCAACCTATGTGTTTAAGTTGTGAGGTTTTTGCGATACTAATAGATCGGAAATTTAGTTTCACTGATATTGAATGCAAACAAAGTATTAAAAGTTTAATAAGCGTAATTATCTTTACGCATCGTTAATTGATCACGACACTCAACGATATTTTGTTGTAAACGTGTTTGTCCGTTTGATTGGGTATTCAAAGGCGGGGGTTTACTTTCTTTTGAAAAATTTCAAGAGTTTTCACGTTTCTTCCTTTTGGAATTTTTATAAAATTTCCTGGTTCCGAAAGTTCTTGTATATTTTCTTCATCAACAAAGTTTTCTTCCTCTGAAAAATTTTGAAAATTTTCGTCTTTGAGGACCTCGTCTTTCGAAGTTAAGAAATTATCTTCTTCATTTTCCTTCTCTTCTTGTTGTGCAGCAGGCTTTGCCTTGGGGTTTTTGTCATTTTTCTTCTTGTTAATTTGAATTCTTGAATTATCAAAATATTCTGTATCTGAATCAGATTCATCTTCATGTTCAAAGTTTATGTGCGTTTGCTGTTTTAAATTCAGAGACTCACCAGTGGTTGCCTCTTTTCTCGGTCTGCCTCTCTTTTTCAAGGCTTGCGGGTTGCTTGGATTTGCGAGCACAGATTTTTTGAGCCTACCTTGTGCTTTTTTGACAGCAGGCAAAGGAGGTAAGTATTCTTCCTCTCTATCTTTATGTGACTTACCTTGATTGTAAATTTGTTTATTAATTTGTGCTTGCCCTTCGTATTTTTGCTTCTGTCCTCTTTTAACCACAGTATTCCAAGATTGACAGAAAAGTTTGTTTTTCTTTATAATTTTTGGAATTAGAAATGAAACTCAAAGGTAGAGAAGTTTCTGTATTGGACTATCAAAAAGTTCATTTTGTATTTCATTTAATGATTCTTCACTTACTAAATTATGAAGAATTTCAGGAATTTTTCCCTTCAAAGATTCGCTATTCACTTTGATATTTTCTTCGGAATCTGAATTTTTATGATTCTCGAAGCCTAAGGATTCCGTAGAATTGATAGGATTTTCTTCCTCAAATGTTGAGTTATTTTCCGAAATTATATTAATTCCTACTGTTTTATCGTTTTCTAGAACGGGGTTCCTCGAAAGAGCATCTGCATTAACATTTGATTTTCCTGCTTTGTAGACGACGTCATAGTCATATTCAGCGAGCTTTAATCGCCATCTTGAAAC
>CAKNXH010065538.1:0-20123 GCA_932178445.1 Andricus quercusramuli | reverse complement strand
ATATACTGTATATAATAAAAGTTAATATTATTATAATATAATTAATGTTAATTTAATTATAACTATTCAATATTCGAATTTGAAATTTGGCGCGCGAACTCCTGGTTCGTGATTGGTGCGCAATACCCGTGGCGCGGGGTGCGCGAACCAATCAGAGAAATCGCTCTGTTGGGATTGGCGCGCGGCACCTGTGGTTTGGGGCGTGCGTGCCAATACGGAATCTACTGTTACATAGTTCTAAGATAAATTGTATTATTAATACTAATGAATATAACTCGATATTCAATAAGTATAAATATTTAACGTTGAAACTAAATTTATTATAGTGTCATAGGTATACATATATCGTATGTATAGTTTATATGTAGATTAATACATATAATCTATATACTATATATAGTACACAGTCATAATATTATAATATAATTATTATTAACATTAATATTATTTATTAATGTTAATTTTAATTCCAAATACCAAATATCACACTCATTGATAGATATAATTATTGATTAATTTTATTATAATATGGTTGTTATATATATACAGGGTGTCCCAGTACTCAAAAAACATATTTGTATTTTTGAATTCTAACAACAAAATAGCGTCGAAAATATTTATAAAAAAATTGTTCTTAAGTTAATAATTACCGAGTTATTAACAATTAAAGATTAACCAATTAGAAGCACGCGTTAGAAGGTCGACAGTCCATGTGCCATCGACAAGAGTGTGTGCATAAGCAAGTTCATTTCGTATAATTTCTCCTCGGATTGCTTTTGCAGTAGGTTGTGACTCTGGTGCAACTTCACACGTCAACGAGATACAAAAATGGAAAAAGATATTTTCCACAATCAACAAAATTCGACAACATTCTCATGAATTTTGTAAATTCCCTTGAAATTTGTAGAATTTTCGAGTACTCAGTGGAATTCTCGTGAATTCTCTTGAGTTTAGCAGAATTGTTTTAGAAACAGCTAAATTCTCTCTAACTTTGTATAATTCTTTTGATTTTAGCATAATTGTTTTGAATTCAGCGAAATTCTCTTGAATCTCCTTGCATTTATCATAATCCTCTGGAAACCTGTAAAAATATCTCGTTAATTCAGAGAACTCTCTTCAATTATGTAGAATTCTCTTGAATTGTGTATAATTCTTTTAAATTCAGTAGAGTTCTCCTTTGTTTGGTAGAAATTCTCTTGAGTTTCGTCAAATTATCCTGTTTTCTTTCAAATTCACCAGAATATTCTGGAAATCAGCAAAATTCTTTCGAATTTAAAAGAATTCTCTAGAGTTAGGTTGAATTCCCTTGAATTAATCATAGATCTTCGTAATTCTGTATAAATATCTCATGAATACCGTAGAATTCTCTTTATTCATGCATTCTCTTAAAATCTGTATAATTCTCTTGAAGTCCGTAGAATACTCCTCAATTCAGTAGAATTCTCTTACGTTTGGCAGAATTCTCTTGAATTTAGTAGAATTCTCTTGCGTTCAACAGAATAAGCTTTGATTTATTTTTAATTCATTAGGCTTAGTATGTGGGGTGAACACTTTAAATTTATCATTTTTTAGCAGTTTAAGTTGAAGGAAGCTCAGACGGGGTTCGATGAAAGTACTAGGGGTGCTTTTTGATGCTGTATAATATTATTTTAGGAACTAAGGTATCTGCTAGAGCCATGGAAAGGTGTCCGAAGTAACAATTTTTAGTTTGGATTAATTTTTCCTGCTTTAGTTAGATGCAACTTAGACGGCGTTTGTTAAATGTACTTGGGGTGGTTTTTGGGGCTGTCTAATATTACTTGAGGAAGGAAGATATCAACAAGGGTCTTGGGAAAGTGTATGCGGTTACTATTTTTAATTTGAAATTTTTTTGGCTGCTCAAGTCGAAGGTAACTAAGACGGGGTTTGTTAAATATACTAGGAGTCGTTTTTTTTTTGAGTTGCTAAATATTGTAGTAGGGATGGATATGCCTAAAAAGTCTTGGGAAAGTGTGTAGGGTGATTATTTATAATTAGACAGTTTTTTGGCTACTTTAGCCGAAGTCAACTGCGACTTGGTTCGCTAAATGTACTAAAGGTCTCTTAGGTGACTATTTTTAATTTGAAATTTTTTTTACTGCTTCTAATGAAGCCAGCTGAGACGCGATTCGTTAAATGTAGTAGGGGTAGTTTTTTTTAAATCTGTGTTATAATATTGTAGGGATGGGGATATCAGATTGAGTGTTGGGGAAGTGTGTGGGGTAATTATTTTAAATTTTGAATTTTTTGACAGTTTAACTTGAAGGCAGCTGAGATGGGGTTCGTTGAATGTACTGAGTGTGGTTTGTTGGGGCTGCCTAATGCCATAGGTTTCTATAGTGTATATTTTTGGTTTAAGATTTTTTTGGTTGTGTTTGTAAGTCCCGAAAAAGTTTTTAGTAAGCTATAAAGTAGTTTAGAGCTATGATATACGTTTTTTCAACCTACTCCCTTAGGTTTTTTTTTTTTTTTTTTTGATTTCGTAAAATAAATGTGAAGGTTTTTGGAAAACACAAGAATGGACCAAAATTCTGATATGATTATATGTATTTATGCTGAGCTCATAATTCATTGTATGCGTTGTTTGAAGAAAATTGATTTTTATAATTTTCAAAAGCGCAAAAAAGCCCATAATTCTGGTTTTGTTATATGTTTTATTTCTGGAATTTGCTTCAGTGGAAGTACTGGCTGGCAGCACTTCCACCAAAAGTTTGGTTTTTTGAGAAAAATATGAAAATATATAAAATATAATACAATATTGTGAGCAAAAAATATACTCTAAAATTATTTTTAATCTTCACAAAGCATTTTCAATTAGTAATTTTTCAATGAAGAATACAAGATTCGTTTAAATATTGTATTTTACTGAATACTATTTATACGGAGTGTCTTTACAGATTTCATGACATTTTTTTTAATTCTCTGGAATTCTGTAAATAACTCGTGAATACAGTAGAATTCTCTTTATGCATTTTCTCAAAATCTGTATAATTCTCTTAAAGTCTGCCAAATTCCCTTGAAATCAGTAGAATTTTCTTACGCCTGGCAGAATTCTCTTGAATTCAGTACAATTCTTTCGAGATCGACAGAATTCTCAAGCAATCTATAGAATTCTCTTGAAATGAGTAGAGCTCTCTTGATTTCCGTTAAATTATCTTAATTTCTGTAAAAGACTCTTGAATTCTGTAGAATTCTTTTGATTTCGGCAGAATTCTTCAAAATTTAATGGAATTCTATTGGATTCTGTATCATTCTTTTGAATTCAGTAGAATTCTTTTCGGTCATATAAAATTCTCAATTTAGTGGAATTCTCTTAGGTTTAACAGAATTCTCTTGAATTTAGTAGAATTGTCTTGAAATCAGCGAAATTCTCTTGAATTCAGTAGAATTTTCCTAAATTAGCGAAATTATCTTGAAATCAGCTGCATTCTTCTGAGTTCTGCAGAATTCTCTTCAATTTAGCAGAATTCTCTTACGTTCGGCAGAATTCTCTTAAATAGTAGAATTTTCTTGAAATCAGCCAAATTCTCTTGAATTATGCCGAATTCTCTTGCATCCAGTCGAATTCTCACGAATTTGGCAGAATTATCTTCAATTCCGTACAATTGACTTGAAAAATGTAGAATTTTCTTGAATTCAGTAGAATTCTTTTCAGTTTAGCAGAATTCTCTTCAACTCTGTGGAATTATCTTGAATTCTGTAAAAGTCGTTTGACTTCTGTAGTATTCTCTTGAATTACGTAGAATTCTGTGAAATTCCTAAGAAAATTTTTAAACAGTTTTGAACTTACTTAAGAATTTTTTAATACCTTCGAATCCATCAGAATAAGCTTTGATTTATTTCGAATTCATTCGTCCTTCCCATTTTTTTCGTGAAGCTCACAAGAAGTTTCGATAAAGTTCCAATAAAAAATACGATCCGCCTGAGTCATAATTGAATGATTGTTCATTCCAGTGAAATCCCTCTGATGATGTCCTTACACCTATCTGAATAAAACATAGCTGGCAAATAGGGCATAAAGCAGGGCACACAGCCCCCCTGTGTCCCCAAGCATGAAACTGCTTGCTACGAAGGGCCAATCGATTATTTTGGCCCGCTTCAATTCTCACATATTCTTTGATACTCCGTTTAAAATGTTGCATGGGTTATTTTGTTTAAATTTAATATTTACTATGAAGAAAAATAGTGAAGATAAATAGCGCTCACCATAAACATAATTATATCAGAATTTTGGCCTATTTTTGTGTGTTTCCCAAACACTTTACATTTATTTTACGAAATCAACCCTGAAAAAAACCTGAGGGAGTAAGTACAAAAAAAAACGTAAGCCATAGCTCTAAACTATGTTATAGCTTACCAAGACCAACCACATTAACGTTTCGGAAACAAGCCATGAATTTAACATGAACCCCTGAATAAAAATATAGATATTTGAAAAAACTGTAAGCCCAAAGTTAATTATTTTTTCGGGGCTTACAAAAACAGCCAAAAAATGTTAAACTAAAAATAGATACCACAACCTTCCCAAGACATTAGGGTATATCGATATCCCTACAATAATATTAGACATTCCCAACAAACCACACACATTACATTGAACAAACTCCATCACAGCTGCCTTCAACTTAGACTGTCATAAAATTCAAAATTTAAAATAATCACCCCACACACTTTTCCAAGTCTCTCATAAATATCCCCGCCCCTATAATATTATTACACAGACTCAAAAAACCACCCCTAGTACATTTAACGAACCCCGTCTGAGCTGCACGTAATTGAAGCAGCCAAAGAGTTTCAAATTAAATATAGTCACCCCAGGCACTTTCTCAAAACTCTTATTAGATATCCCAATTCCTACAATGATATTACACAGCCTTACAAAGCTATCCCTAGTACATTTAGCGAACCCAGTCCCAATTGACTTCGGCTGAAGTAGCCAAAAAACATTTTATTTCTAAATCATCACTCCACACACCGTCTCAGGACTTTATTAGATATTGCAAACCCTAAAATATTATTCAACAACCCTCGTATATTAAAGAAACCCATCTCAGTTACCTTCAAATAAAGCAGGCAACAAATTTCAAATTAAACATAGTCACTTGAGACACCTTTTTAAGACTCTATTCCATATCGCTATTCTAATATAGTTATTTGTGATACAAGTGCTGATACCGCAGGCGAATGATGCAATCATACGAGTTACCAATCACCTATGCGCACGTGTATCACACGCTATTTTTTGCAACGCCCATCCGAAAAAGTTGTCAGGAGGTGGTAACGAAAAATACTAATTTTATATTGCATAGAGTGGAGTAAAGAAATTACAAAAAAAAAAAAATTTCAATGTTTGAAAAAAAATTGAAAAAAAATTTTTTTGAAAAAAATGTTCTCAAAAAAAAATTTGTGCAAAAAAATGTTTGAAACAAAATTTTGGGGCTATGAAACCCTAACAACGAAACTTCAATCATTAAAACATTCGTTCAAGTTAAATGTAAATTTATTTCAAAAAGATACCAACACTAGTGTTTAAAGTTACCTATGCCAGTGTCTAAAGTACATCATCTTGAATGTGCGCATGCGCAGCTTTTTCACCAGTGTCTAAAGTAAGCCATCTTCTAACTGCGCATGCGCGAAAATTTTTTCACGCACAGTCTGCTCAAATAAGGTACTTTAGGCACCATCTACATGCATGCAAACGTCAACTTTAGAGGTGGGTGTTGCAAAAATAATATTATACGGGCTCAAAAGAACATCCCTAGTACATTTAAAAACCCCGTTTCAGCTGCCTTCAACAAAAGGAGCAAAAATAGTTAAAAATTAAAGATAGTTACATCCGGCACTCTCAAAAGACTCTAGTCAATATTCTCATCACTAAAATAATATAACACACCCCAGAAAAACACCCCTAGTATATTCAACGAACCTCATCTTAATTGAGTTCGAGTAAAGCAGCCAAAAACATTTCAAATTGAAACGTGTCATGTAAGACACCTTCCCAAGACTCTCATAGATATCCCCATCCCTACAATAATATTACAATATAAACACTAAAAAGCCTTATTAACTTAATACTTCAAACCTATCATAGCGGGTCAATTTTGTTTGCTTGTTTAAAATTGGTTGTGTAATGCAAAACTCCTAAACCTAAAAAACTTACAATAAATATATATAATTAAGAAAAAAAAATTAAAAACCCAAATCAGGGTCCCATTGGGAGCAACTGCCATCTATGAAAATGACACCGGCTTGTAGTAGAACCGCGGTAAATCACATCTAAGGCCACGTCTGATGACGTAACAAGACTAGACTGCTACGATGCCAGCATTATCCCTGCTCACGATGGCTTTATGGCGCATATGCACACTCTGTGGTGTCAGAAACACCCAGAGCTTCAACACGTTTCGGTTCAGTAATTGTGAAATCAACGTGCCTACCCCTTGAAAAATGGATATGTACGTGGAGCGCTTTCCCACCGCTGCTTGAACAAGGTGCAGATGAAGATGAGGAAGCAACATTAAAACCAACCGCGGAAAGCAGGCACCTTCTGAGAGATGATCGCGATTTCAGGACAAAGAGGAACATTAACCTGCAGGTTCCTCCTAAGCCCCAACATCTGGCTGAAATGGATGCCGCCCTTCGTGAGGATATCTCAGAGGAGTGAAAACTCTGGACCATCAATTGTTCAGTTTATGGTGCTTCGAGAGCTTTGGCTGATTCAAATCGAAGGCTAAAACCGACGATGGATCAAAACACCGTAAGACGCTTACATAATGCAAACAAGATGATTGGATGGGGGAGACAGAATGCGTCTACAATCGTCGTGAGATGTGACCATAGTTGTGATTTAGCGCGGTTCTACTGGGAGCCAGTATCATTATTAGATGCCAGATGCTCCCAGACGTGTGCATTTTTTCGGATTGAATATGGTATTTTCGATTCGACGTGCGTTCATTTTCGGATCGGTTTATTCAATTCGATCGACCCACCGATCGAATGTCGAAAAACCGACATTTAATACTACCTTCGAATCGGGTTTTTGATTCAATTGGCCCGTGCGAAACAAGACGTTAGTTGAATTTTGAATTTTCTTTCATTATAAAAGCTTAAAATTTAACTGTTAAAATATAAACGGTTGCAAATTTCATTAAAAATTGTTTTCAATTGTGTATAGTTGAATATTTTATTGAAAACAAATGATAAGAAGGTTATATTATAAAATTGGAAAAAATGTTTAATTTTTCCCACCGATAAAAGTGGCGACTTTTTAATTGACCATTTAATTGGTACAATTAAAGTTTGTGAAATTGATACTTTAACATTTTAAATGGTTCATTTTAAGATAATGTTTATTTTAAAACCCTTAAAATAAAATCTATTGAAATTAGAAGATTTCCATTTTAAACTTGTTCATTATTAAGCGATTGAATAATGAGTTTTTGAATGGCAAATTTTTCAAGCTTTAATTTGGAAGATTTGGAAAGTTGAAAATTCAGAAGATTTTAATTTTGGCTGCTTTTGTTTGTCGTTTAGTTTTTAAAATAAAGACATCTTCAGCCTTAATAGTTTGAACTGTTGAATTTCAGCTTGAGTTTCAGTGCCCGGGAAAAATTTTGTAACCTGGGATATAACCGGAAAATGACCAAGAATTTTTTCGTTGATGAAAGTAGCCAACTCTGATTATTATAACCGTATTTTTGAATTTGCCCTTTAATTAAATTTAAATTTATAAAAATTTAAAGTTTGAATTGGGATTATTATTTGCCAACCAGTCGTTTATAAAGTCGAAATTGTCAATGTCAATATTGGGCTTTACAATTTATATCCTTATTATAGGTATGAAATATCATGATATATTTTATACTAACTAAGGTAAGGTAAGAGCCAATACTAACAAGTTCGACTTTATTAGCGACTAATTGGAAAATAATAATATTATTCGAATTTTTAATATTTGAATTAAACTAAGGAAGGAATTTAAAAATATTATTATGAATTATGATTATTTCTTTCAAAAATGACCTGATAAATTATTGTAAATCTGGTCTTGAATTCTGCCGTCCAAGGTAAAAAGATACATAAGTAACATTGCGGTTTAGGGTTATTCTCTTACGCTTGGCAATGGAAAAGTCGACCTAAGCGACGATGTCACTTATGTATCTTTTTACTTTGGACGGCAGAATTGTTTGTAGGATGCCAAATAACTGTAATCAAAAACATAATCACATCTGCAAATAACTTTTAGTTAAAATAGTTAAAAATCAGTCTAATAAAAAACCCTGAAATATCAAATGCACCTCATGAATTCGGCGTGTAGGATATCAGTCAGTTGTGTGCATCGCAGATTATACAACTGAATGCATGTTTCAATGGCAAGTGGGAAAATCCACCTTATAATACCATCGGCTAAGAAGAAACGAATTGGACACATACGGGATCAAAAAACGAGAATTGCTACCTATACTGGGATCGAAATATCCTTATGGACCACACTGTTGTTCACAATAGTTCGAACATTGTCGTGCCTAATAAGCGGTCACAATATGTTAAGATCAGCGATGTGACAGTTCTCTACGACAGGAAAAGCCAAGAGGGCTATACCACCTCTCGCAATTTCAGCTACAGGGAACTAACTAAAAAAATGTATAATAAATGGCACATGTTGGACATGTCCTTAACACCAGAAATATTGGATAGGATAACTATGGGTAACAAGATTTTGTTTATGATCAATTGATTGGGCATCCCAGTATGTTTTTTCCCGCAGAATAAGAACCTGAAGGCGAAAATGGTATATCTTTTTGCGTTTTTCAGAAAAATAGGTTTAAAAAATTAAAAAAAAAAAAAAACATTTTTTGGCTATTTCTGAAATCTTGTGCCAAACAAACCAAAAATGCTTAAAGGCTTCTCTAATAAACCTGAAATTGAAGCCTGATGTGCGTACTATGACTCCATGTTTTTGAAAATGACCTTATATTTCGTTTCCGTTTTTCCACGTGTGCAATATGATATTTCATTTTTGTATGTGATATTGAACATTAAATCTTGAATATCTCCGTAAATATTGATGCTACGAATTGAAAAAAGGTAGTTGCAGAATCAGCGCTTTAAAATACATATAGCTGCATATAGTGCTTAAACATCATGTTCGATGGCGCTCCTTGACTGGGTTATCGTGCGATGAGCTTGAAGGATTTGTGACCGTGGACGCATGGTGGCACTCTGTCCATTCTATTCTTGAATCCGTCAGCCGCTTGCGAATGATCAGCTGTTGTCAGAGTCCTGCCGCGAATGTGAATGCTGTTTTGTGATTGGCCATCAATACTGTGCGAATATCATATGTGTTTTTCTTCGGACACTCGAGCCAGTTTGCGAATAACATCTCCCAGAAAATGCGCGAATCGGGCACTTTGCGCTGGCTGCGCAGCCACGAGAAGTTGAACTACGCACGCAGGTGTTTAAAAAAATTGCATGTGATGCACATGCGCACAAGCAACTGCTGCTCGTGTGATTGCAGCATTTGCTCATACTGCAAGTTACACACTCATAGGCAGTCGAATATTTAAGCACTTGTTTTATAAATAGCGATTGCATATATGTCCGATTACAGGTACAAATGAGGAAAGTAGACGACGGATGCACTATTTTCCCTTATTAGGAAAAATTCAATTCAGGTAGTACAGAAGTACGTCTCAGCCTAGGCATTCGTATTAACCAGAATAGGTTCGAGCTGGTAATTTTTAACCAAGAACTGAAGTGTCTCTGGCATGGCAAAAACCTTCTTCATCCATAGCAGGAATGCCTTGAGAATATCATATGCTAAATAAGTGGCCTCTATTTCTAGTTGAATTGCATACCAGGGAATATGGGCTGGAGTGACAACATTCTTTAGAAAAGGCGTTGCTTTTACCGCCCAGGTATCAAACCAAGCGATATGGAGAATCCCAAAAGCAGCCTCCACACTAATTTTCCTAAGCTAGGCCTCTCCGCCTAAGGGTTTTGGGATTCACAGAGAAATCCCCCTCTAGGAATACCAGTACTGACATGTGGACGGACGACGTTGGAGTCAATAGAATTTCAAAAGTTCCCACTAGCTCCATGAAAAACCCTGTTACACTCCACTAAATAATATAACACTATTACTTTCATCTTTCGGCCCCTGAAACGTAAAATAGGCAGAGATATCATTAGTGGTTCTACTATTCAATACCAGACAGTCGTTTTGTACCAAAAAGTTTAGAAGATCTACCCCTCTTGTGTTAATTACTATATCCATCGTCGTCCACCTAGGCGCAAGGCGGCAATTTACAAGTAGAGTTTCGCTTTCAACAGAGTTTAGAATTCGAATACGGACATTAAAATTCCGCCCCACTAACCCCCTAAAAGGAACAGAGAATCGAGGAGACCCTCAATGAGTCCAAACAAGATATGATCTAAGGAAACCAATACATACTCCAAAACAGCTGAAGGGCTAATACATACAAAGCGTACAATGAAATTCCTTGACCGTATATTGCCCTCCAATCGACTTGCCCACTGCTTCTGGCTTAGTAGCTTTACTAGAGATACAATCAAAATCAGATAACCAGAGGGGGAAGTACTTAAGGTTGGAGGTCAGCCATTTTTCGCTGATGCAGATTGTATCTAAATCGTTAATATAACATTGAATGTCTAAAAGGTCAGCAAACCCATGGATATTCCAGAAAAATTACGTGAACCGGAAATAATACTAGAATTTAGAGCAGCAAGAGATTTTACCTAACTTGCACCAGCATCCTTATTACATATATTAGAGTTGACGAAGCTGTTCAAGGAAGAGTCGGACCATGATGATCTGGATGGTGTAAGCTGCTTTCATTTTCGCTCCGAAGCAGACCTGGGTTTTTTTACTAGATGGGATCGTGTTACTGGCATCAGAAAACCGTTTAGTAACATTGTCCCTACCAGCTTTAGGTGAGAAGCAGAGCATCCGCTGAATCTCATCCTTAGATTAGCGTCCGACCATCGATCCATAGTCTCTCTTTCTGAATTGCGATTTCAAATCCAGGCTTTGTAAATCTTTCTCTCTCCCGACAGAGGGCTTTCTTAAAAATCGAAGCAGGAAAACAATTTACTTAGTATTGCTTTGTCACCTGAGGCCTTGCTCATGTTGTAGATAGCATCAAAGTCCCTATCCTCGACAGGGATTCCAAGCTGGTAGAAGATTCCGGCGACAGATGCTTCAAAATCCCGATATATCTCTCATGTATCAGTGAGTTTGTAAAGAAGCAAGTTTTTGTTCCACCTCTGTACACCCCTTAACAGCATTGATGTCTGAACTAAGGGCCTTAACGTTGTTCTGTAGTTCCGCAGTAGTTATTTTTAGCTCATTCACACCGCTTGTCGTTTTCTTTGGTGTCTAATTTTATAGAACGAAGGAGTTCTTCTCTGCCCTTCAGTCTGGAATCGGCGTTGTCTGAAATTTCGAGACCACGTGTCTGAAGGAAGGCCAGGCACGCCACGTTGTCCTCCAGCCGATGAGCAGGCGGATTACCTAGTTATTTAGGACTGGTAATATGTCTACAACGAAAACCGCTTCGGAATGCCCGAAGTAATGACAAAAGATAACGCAAAAGTAAATCGTAATCGAGATTAAACTGTTATTATTAGAGAGGATTAGCACAAATGTGAAGTTAGTTGGCAAGCGCAGCTTGGCTTTTACATGCGGATAACCCCGGTTACCCCCTATCTACATGGACGCGTTTTTAACCGCACTCGGCATCAAATGAAATACTCTGTCTTTTTGTATCTGCGTGGTTCAGTGCGAAAAAAGGAGAGTATTGTCTTCTCACTGAGCGCAGCTAAAAACTAGGTGAGACCACCCTATAGTAGATAATCATTAATTTAAAATGCTAATGTATGTGAAATAATTAATTTTATTTAAATAACAGTTATGATACCATTCGTGTTAATAAATAAAAATAAGAATTAATTATTGTAGGCCTACTTGTGCTTTTAATTGATGATTATCTACTATAGGCTCATTAACTACTGTAGGGCGGTCTTCCCTACATACGGAGTTAGAACAGCGGTAAGCATGTGCGCGTACGCCAGATACAAGCCTTGCTTCGCGTCCCCCTCTCTGCTGATCCGGGGGTTCTTTGCAAATAAGAGCCGAGCTGTGCTCGCCAGCTAATTTCACAGTTGTGCTAATCCACCCTTTGAAACATTATTATTGTCGAAACAAATTATGAAATTAACAGCTAGAATTTACTAAACAAATTTTTAACTTACATCTTGATTTCTCAATGCAGCAAGCTCTGCACAACTGTTACCGAGTAAATAGTCGCCACTTAACAAAGCTATTTTATTTCCGAAAGTCATGTCGTTCATTTCGGCAGCTTCAGGGTAAACTCCAGGCTGAATATTCACTAGACCCTTGTGAACCAAATGACTGGTACGTATCATCTCAGTAACTTCAGCCAGAGCACGTTGACTGCAATTTATTAATAGTAATAATTAACCGAAATTGTTTCTACGAGCAAAAATTGTGGAGATAAATTGTGACTTTGGAATTATCATCAAACCTTCTTACCGTTTTATGAAGCTAAATAATGTAAATTTTCTTTAGTTATATAAAATTAGATTAAATAATTTAAGAATGAGTGGTGAAACATACCCCCCGCCCTTCATGACTCAAAAGATTATTTTATTTAAATAATTATATGTATTATGACCCGCCGATTATATAGAAACCCTGAAAATAGGCAATTTACTTCACAGCTTAGAAATAGAGCTAGAAGTAGTCTATGATGTAAAGAATCCACGGATTCGCATGTCAGAGCTACCCCACCCACTTAAAAGAACGACCACAGTGGAGAGAGCTCGCGCGCGGAGGTAAGAGGCTGAGAAGCACGCGAGAAAGCGGAGTTGGCGGCTTGCCACTGAGTGGTAAAAGTTACTAGGAATGCCCTCGGAGTGCAATAGCTTATTCACCGGCTATCTCTGACTCTGATTCATTTCCTAGATCCACGACAATAATACGATCGATTGCAGTGTACTTGGGGTGGAATAGGTTGTTCACGGGACAAAAAGTCCTGACACCTACCTGGCTTTCAAGGCTTATTACACGGCCAAAAAAATCGCAGAATTTTGAGTTAAATACAGAAACATTCTTCAAAATTATACTTATATAATAATGTCAGTTTGATTTTCGTCTAACATTTTTTGTCTTTCCTGTCACATAAAATGTGTTTACGGACAGAAGAAATGGCCCTCAACTTTCAATACGTCGACTTTAAAGCCCTCCACAAGTGCAAAAATTGGTTATAGAAATTTGAAAAAATTCATAAGTATTCTTTAACATGTACTTTACACATGGCCATTTTTTTTACTGCAATTTAATTATTATTTTAATTAGTAGAGCTAAAAATTTTAAAAATAATTATCTCGGCTCTGGATAGAAATTTCAAGCTTAAATCTAGCTTGAATGAAGCTTTTCGACAGTGGTTTCTTCTCAAAAGTTGAACGGTCCATACAAATTATTAATGTCTGAATTAAAAGCGTCAGAATAATCACAATCTTAATGATTTTTAATACTGGAAAGCTCGTAATGAAAAAATTACCTTCTCGGCATTGTTGAATTTATCTGTGACAGAAAACTTCAGAAAAAAGGGTCACGCTGTGCCCGCTACCGAAAGCCATAGGCGTAGATCAGCGTGACCCTTTTTTCTGAAGGGATCTGTTTAACAGTTAAAATCGACAATGCCGAGAAGGACATTTTTTCAATACGAGAACAGACGCTTTCAATTCAGGCATTAATAATTTTTACTGACCGTTCAACTTTTGAGATTAAACCGCTGAATCGAGAAGTTTCAAGCTAGACTTCAGCTTGAAATCTCTATCCAGAGCCAAAATACTTTTTTTTACATTTTTAGCTCTACTGATTAAAATAATAATTGAATTGAAGTAAAAAAAAATTCTATTTGTAGAGTACATTGTAAAGAATACTCATGAATATTTTCAAATTTCTGATACCAATTTTTGCACTTGTGGAGCACTTGAAAGCCCACGTTTTGAAAGTTCATGGTCATTTCTCTTGTTTTTTCACACATTATCTGTCACGGGATAGACAAAAAAATTTTGACGGAAATCAAACTGGCATTGTTTTACAAGTATGATGTTAAAGAATGTTTCTGTCTTCGACACAAGATGCGGCGATTTTTTCTCGCAGAGTGATAAGCCTTCAAAGCCAGGTGTCAGTACTTTTTGTCCCGACTTTAGTTGTGTGCATTTGAAAACGACCAGACACAGTTGTGTTGCATTTACAATGGCGCATATAGTCTGGGAAAATTAGAATTTCTGCTAAAAAAAATATAAACAGCAATTTTTTCCTGAAAATGTTTGGGTGCACGTTCTAATGAAATTTTAAAACCCTGTGCTCTATCAGGCCATTGCGTATATTGTCAGATAATAATGGGCATGTGATACTTAGAAAATTATCGACTTTAGCAGTGTTAGGTTCCCCCGGCTTTTTTCCTACAATAATAAAGATTTTGCCTTAAAAATTTGGGGAATGATAGCGAACATGCTAGCGGACGTCCCCGAACTCTTATTTTGTAGAATAGTTTGAAAAAATTTAATTTTGCTTAATTTTATTCATGTGTTTGTATTTTGAGGTTATGTGTACTGACGGCATCGGTACAACAGAGACCTCCATTATCGGAATGACAGAGTGCTGAAAACCGTTCCTCACCTCAAAATGGTGCACATACAAAAAATTTGTATTTACCAAAATAAATTTTTTTTTGTTATCATCCCTCAAAAAAGAGTTTGGGGACGTCCGTTATACTATTCTATAGCATCTCCAAATTCAGTTTTAAAATTTTTTAATTTTTGTGGACAAAAACCCGGGGGAACTGAACCTGATTTACCACAGGACGTATCACATGCCCTTAAAACGATTTTTCACACATTTCTTTGGATTGTTTCTGACGATTAAGGCATAGAAAGTTCAAAGTATTCAAAAACATTTTTTTCTATAATTCGAAATCCCAAAATGGCCGGGTTAAGAAGAGTTGGGAGGCACGTTTTTTACAAACAATAAAAAATTTTCCACAAAAATCTGTAAAAGTCTCTTTGTGAATTACCTAATAACAAATTGTTCTCAACAATAATTTTTTCATATTGGAATGAGAGCATTTGATAAAAAGGTAATTTTTCACGCAAAAACATCTGATTTTTGAAATGTTTAAACAAAAATGGGTTAGACAATTTGATTAAATATGGGAGTAAAAGAAGAACCGATTACACCATTCGATTTTGCGGAGGAATTTATGTATAGTCTATGTGATGGATAATTTTCTTCTGAAACAACTTCTTTATGTAGCATAAATATAAAAGTGCGTAGTACGACCAGCGCTTCAGAATTTATTTATACTACATAAAATTGGGCGGAGAAAAAAATTACCCAACACCTGCTCTCTATTTAATTTCTATTGTAGAATTGCATGGTGTAGTCAGTTTATATGCCATTCACATGTTTAATCACATTGCTTAAACAATTTTGGTTTAAAGAATTGAAAAATGAGACTATTTTTCATGAAAAGTCATCTTCCCTCCCCAAGGTTATAATAAAATTTTTCCAGATTTTTTCGACAATCGAAAATTTTCGGCAGAATTTTTTGGCAATACCATTTTCTTTTTTAAAAAAAATCTGCCCAGCCGGCACTCACACATTTTTAAATTTCAAATTCCAGAAAAATGTTCCAGAATACTTTCAACCCTCCACCTTTAGAATATAGCCAGTTAAATTCGATACGAGTATTATTTATAACAATGAAAATTCATTAAATCTAGGGCTCTGACTTTGCCAGTACCGGTAACCCGAGTACTCGGGCGGGAACCCGAGGATAGGAGTATTACTCTGGTACCCGGGGTAATAATCTAAATAACGTGTACCCGGATACCCGGGTAGTCGGATAATACATGGGTACCCGGATTAATTAAGGTTATTAGGGATATAATAAAACCAAGGGTATCATGATCGCAAATGTCAGGTAATCCATCATTCAATTCGTCAGCATGTCGCCTCCACGGCCAAGTTGGATGTATGATTATTTTATGATAAGTGTAATATTTGATAATATATTTTCGTACAAAAACTCGCCATCATTAAGCCACCCCTTATTGCACAAGCACAATTAAGCGTCCATAGCGTACAAATATTTTCGTTACAAAAAATAACAGATACGTACGAACATAACCTGTAAATTTACAAAAATATGACAAATCGTGCAACTGTACTGAAATTTACTTGGAAAAAAAAGAAAACAAGGTGGGAAGCTAATTTTACTGTAATTTTAATCATGTTACTTATGTAATGAAATTTCGCGAAGTATACTTTTTGAATACAATGGCACTTTAATTGGTAACAATAATGGAAAAATAAAAAATATGAGAACATCTATATTTTCAAGAACTTCAGTGTCAGCATCCGAATCCTCGTCCGGATCCGCATCGGGCTCAATTCTGGCATTTCTTTGATTATAACGTCTAATAAACTTTCGAACACATGTTTCGTAGTCTTGTGCCCGATTGCGAACTACCAATAATTGTTTCTTGCAGACGCAACAGTGTAGAAGGTGTAGGGATTCGGATGCTACGTGAGGGTCGATCAATTTTTGGCAATTAACTCGTTCCGCATCAACAATTTTTGTGTCGTAACACTCTTGGCAAACGAAGATGCCACTTCTGTGTTGATAGGACAGTGGTATGCCTATCAACATATAACATCAAAAGAAGCGCATCAACTCGGCATATTCATTAAAATTTATATTGAATCTTGGAGTTATGGTTTCTGCGCTTTCTGCTTCTAATGGCATTGTTTCTTCAACAGGGGGCGTCATTTCTGAAAAAAATATAAACCAAACCAAAATAAAAAAAAAAAATATTTATTAGATATTTGGAATTATTTACAGGAAAGAAGAGAAGAAAGAGAGTTGCATCGAGAGGGAGATGAAAACAAAAAACGAATGGTCTGTTACCATGACCTCTTCGTTTCTTAGAATGGCCTTCTGACTGACCAGAAATTCTTCGATACACAGAAAGTATTAAGTTGATTCGCTGCGTGGTTTGATCAGTTCAACGCCGGAATGATTGCATTTAGTGTATATATTGAACTTGGCCATGGAATGCCATTCTAAATGACAGTCTAGTTCTTCTCGTTCCTCTTGATTGCATTTTTCAGAACAAAAAGGGCAGAAACGTTGCTCTGTCTTACTATTATAATACATAAATACAATGGATGGTTCCATTTCAAAAGAATAGTTATTAATTAAGTGAACGTGAAAAAGGGGATAATTTCTTGGAAGAAAGCCATCAATGAATCTTGAGTTGGCAAATGCTTTTTCTTTTGCAGTCAGCATCATTATTCTACAAAATTTAAGAGGAGAATTCAATTTTACGCAAACGTCATGAAATAGGTATGTATTAAATTTATAAAATTGGATTTAACTTTTATAGTGTAAGTAAACTACTTATAGAAAAGAAGAAAAATAATTGTGTAGCTTCTAATTGTATAAGGAAAGATAAAAAGAGAAATATTTCCAGAAGTTTGTATAGGAAAATGAACCGGGAACAGGAACTTTAGGATTCTTATGACTAGGCATAGGCTTTTGGTCTCCTGGTTTTAATTTTGAGGATTATATCCTCAATTTTATATAGAATATCCATGTGAAATAAATATGGCCATAACATGAGCAGATCAATTTGATGCATAAAAACGACGATAAGAGAGTCTATACGCTGACAGTGGATGGGATCCATCTGAAATTAAAATTATAAGGGCTTGTTGTTTAATTATTAATGGTTTGACATCTTATGTGTGAACGTTTAAGTCCATTGACGTGTACTACTACAGGTTTGCCTTTTATGTCAATTATCACGTTTCCTTTTCCTAATATTTCTAGGACTTCATAAGGCCCTTTATATTGATCATGAAATTTTTTCTGCGGTTCTTTTCCGATGATTAAAAAGACGTTTTCTCCAATTTTCATTTTTAATGGATTAACTTTTCGATCATGATGTATTTTTGACTTTTCTTTAGCCGCAAATAAATTTTGTCTCGCTTGAGTTCTCATTTCATATAATTTTGTTATAAAATTCGTTAGGTAATCGTCATAAGTTTGCAATTTTTCTTGCTTTGATAGTGGTTCATTTGATGGTTGACGAGCTAAATTACCGAAAACTAATTCATAGGGCGTACACTTTGTACCTTCGTGCACACTTGTAATGTAAGAAAACATGGCTAATTCAAGCCAATCGTCCAATTCGGAATTTTTTTAAACGAATTGTTTGAGGTATTCAGCTAACACGTGATGTGATCTTTTAAAAGACCGATTTGATTATAGATGGAATGCTGTTGTTTTAAATTGTTTAATTCTAAAACGCTTTGCCATTCATCTCATTAAATTGCTTAAAAAATTTGAACCTTGGTCAGTCAAAACTGCTTTTGGGGAACCGTAAATGCATATAAATTTTTCAACAAAAATATCAGCTACTGTTGAAGCTTTCGCTTCTGGAATTGCTAGAGCTGAAACATATTTTGTAAAATTACCTTGAATAGTTAAGTTATTTACGTTGCCTAATGTTGTTTGGGGAAGTGGGCCAACTATGTCCTTTGAAATTTTTTCCAATGCGGTTCCAGGCGTGTCCGTTGTTATCACGGGATTTTTAGTTTTTACGCTAAGTAATTCAATGATAAGTTTTTGTAACACCTTCATGACCCCCTAAAGATGAAGAATGTGCCTCTTTAAGTAATTCAGTTCGCTGTTCTTTCGTTGGATATTGAACTATTCCCGTATGTATTATAATTTTGGAAGAAGAATCCGAAAAAGTTGAAGTTAGAATTCACGTATTTCCTTCCAACCTATGTGTTTAAGTTGTGAGGTTTTTGCGATACTAATAGATCGGAAATTTAGTTTCACTGATATTGAATGCAAACAAAGTATTAAAAGTTTAATAAGCGTAATTATCTTTACGCATCGTTAATTGATCACGACACTCAACGATATTTTGTTGTAAACGTGTTTGTCCGTTTGATTGGGTATTCAAAGGCGGGGGTTTACTTTCTTTTGAAAAATTTCAAGAGTTTTCACGTTTCTTCCTTTTGGAATTTTTATAAAATTTCCTGGTTCCGAAAGTTCTTGTATATTTTCTTCATCAACAAAGTTTTCTTCCTCTGAAAAATTTTGAAAATTTTCGTCTTTGAGGACCTCGTCTTTCGAAGTTAAGAAATTATCTTCTTCATTTTCCTTCTCTTCTTGTTGTGCAGCAGGCTTTGCCTTGGGGTTTTTGTCATTTTTCTTCTTGTTAATTTGAATTCTTGAATTATCAAAATATTCTGTATCTGAATCAGATTCATCTTCATGTTCAAAGTTTATGTGCGTTTGCTGTTTTAAATTCAGAGACTCACCAGTGGTTGCCTCTTTTCTCGGTCTGCCTCTCTTTTTCAAGGCTTGCGGGTTGCTTGGATTTGCGAGCACAGATTTTTTGAGCCTACCTTGTGCTTTTTTGACAGCAGGCAAAGGAGGTAAGTATTCTTCCTCTCTATCTTTATGTGACTTACCTTGATTGTAAATTTGTTTATTAATTTGTGCTTGCCCTTCGTATTTTTGCTTCTGTCCTCTTTTAACCACAGTATTCCAAGATTGACAGAAAAGTTTGTTTTTCTTTATAATTTTTGGAATTAGAAATGAAACTCAAAGGTAGAGAAGTTTCTGTATTGGACTATCAAAAAGTTCATTTTGTATTTCATTTAATGATTCTTCACTTACTAAATTATGAAGAATTTCAGGAATTTTTCCCTTCAAAGATTCGCTATTCACTTTGATATTTTCTTCGGAATCTGAATTTTTATGATTCTCGAAGCCTAAGGATTCCGTAGAATTGATAGGATTTTCTTCCTCAAATGTTGAGTTATTTTCCGAAATTATATTAATTCCTACTGTTTTATCGTTTTCTAGAACGGGGTTCCTCGAAAGAGCATCTGCATTAACATTTGATTTTCCTGCTTTGTACACGACGTCATAGTCATATTCAGCGAGCTTTAATCGCCATCTTGAAAC
>CAKNXH010065531.1:0-28545 GCA_932178445.1 Andricus quercusramuli | reverse complement strand
AGGTTACCATATATACCTGTAAAATTACCATAAAATACCGGAATTTTTCCTAAATTTCCGGAAATTTATGGAAATTTAAAAAAAATGAATGTTGGGTAAGTGACCATATTCACCTGTAAAATAACCATAAATTACAAAAATTTTCCATAAATTTCCGGAAGTTTATGGAACATTTTCATAAATTTCCGGAAATTTATGGAAATTTTTGAAAATGAATTTTGGTAAGTAACCGTATTCACCTGTGAAATTACCATAAATTACCGGAATTTTCCATAAATTTCCGGTGATTTATGGAAATTTAAAAAAATGAATTTTGGATAATCTATGATAAGTTACCATAAATCATCTCTAAAGTCACCATATATTAGGTTAACATTATTTTCATGCTTCATTATACAAAAGCTAATATGGACTGAAATCATGACTGTATTTCGAGAAATGTCTGAAATCATCCATTTGTTATGAAAAATATCTTATGCGCCAAGGGGGAGAGGCACTTTTTCTCCCCCTAGGTGCCTAATATACTATTTAATTATTGATTCAAAAAATGATATGACGAAAACAATGCATTATTCTACTAAAAAAATTCTTCCAAATAATATAATATTTGAACCTGGGTGGCTTAATCAAGTACGATCTCAATCATTTTTATTGTTATAAGGAATTGAAAATATCATAAGCAAAAAGTTCCATAGCAGAAGTAATGTAAAAAAAGTATTTCTTTATATATAATTTTTCAGTTAGATTAATGATGGTGTTTCAAGCGATGTTGTTTGTCTGAGTGATATAAAATTTATAATAATATAAAAGGTATTTTTATGACATACTTCAGACCAAATAAAAGGAGATAAGTTGTTGAATCCTTTATTGCACACTTTTATTTATGAAAGCTTGAATTTTAGAAAATATTCAGAATTTAAACGACATCATTTATTATAAACAAAATTTAACTGGAAAATGAAGACTTTCAAGCAATGAAGAAGAGGAATAGAAATCTACCGAAAATTTAATTTAAGATGTTTATGAACTTCAAAAAATTTTTTTCGTCCTGATGAGGAAAACATTTTGTTTTCGAAACGTTGGCTACTGACAGTGTGCAATAAAGGATTCAACAACTTATCTCCTTTTATTTGGTCTGAAGTATGTCATAAAAATACCTTTTATATTATTATAAATATAATTTTTCATAATATTTTTATGTTCTGAAAATTTGGTACAAAACAAAAAAACTGTATCGAAGTATAAAGTAGAGTTACTCACTACGTTTATTTATAACAATTATCTCAACTAATATTATGAAAAAAGAGAAACCAATATAAAATAGTTTCTGACAATTTATTTACTTTTGTAAAATGTCAGTGGGTGGTCTGTCTTATAGATTGAGAAGCGAAAATCTGTTGTTTCACTGATAAGCAAGTTATAACCCTGGCGGGCCGGCCTAACGCAAACATTACGCTACAGCGTAACGGTAAAGTAATGGTAAAGTAATGGTAAAGTAATGGTAAAGTAATATGGCATTATAATTGATAAAAGAAACAAAATTAATATGTAAACTGTTGCAATTATAATAAAACGTTGAAATTTACGTTAAATGGCCATGCCGTAATTGCAACAATTTGCTTTTGCAGCATTAAAAAATAAAAAAACATAGTGACTGTCATTGCAGTCGGGCCCCTGCATATTGGCAACCCGTTACGGGGCTTCAAGTGGGTTGCCAGTCTGCAGGGGCCTGACTTGAATGACAGCCACTTTGTTTTTTTATTTTTTAACGATGAGAATGCAAGTTATTGCAATGACGGCATGACCATTTAACGTAAATTTTAACGCTTTATTATAATTGCAACAGTTTACATATTAATTTTGTTTCTTTTATCAATTATAATGCCATATTACTTTACCATTACTTTACCATTACTTTACCGTTACGCTGTAGCGTAATGTTTGCGTTCGGCCGGTCCGCCAGGGAAGTCGTCCTTCTTTTTTACTTTCAAGCGGACCGCCTAAAAAATTTTTCGGAAAGGGCCTACACGTTTCTAGTTATGCCACTGAAGTTACTCACAATTTCAAATAGTAGGGCTAACAACACGGAGAAAAAAAGAACGCGGAACTAGTGTTGCCGAGCCATGCGAACTTAACATGAGTTACGCTAAGCCAACGCGGCTGTAGAACACTGTCGTTTTAGCAGGACTTTTCTGCTACGTTAGCAGACGCTTTCCAATGCCACACGAACCGGCTGCGATGTTCTGCCGGCGTGCGTGTTGCGTCGTGTTTTGATTATTCGCGAAGTGTTTATTATTTTATAATATAAAATATAAGCTATAGACTAAAAAGTAACCGGAAGGATGGACGATTTTTTACGTCATGTATTAGACGATTGGAGGTTAGACAACTTTATAGAACGAGTTCAAAGTATTATACTTGGAATTATAACCCGCAAATTCCTAACCCATACGTTATACCAGATATTTGCTATTCTTATAATCTGGAAATAAAATGACAAAAGCTATATGGGGCCGTATATAAATCTCGTGAAGCGTTTTTGTTTTGTTTATATCGTATCATTTTAGTTGAAAATTCATCTTTTAGGCTGGAAATATAAGTTCCTTGGTTGAAAGTTAAACTCTTTTGTTACAATTTTTTTATCTGAAGATTAGTCGTTTTAATTAGAATTTTTTTTTTTGGCTGAACATTCCTTTTTTGACTAAAAATTTAATTATTCAATTTTTGGTTGAAAAATTATATTTTTCAGTTGAAAAATCGTATTTTTTGGTATAAATTAGTCTTCTTGGTTGAAAATTCATTTTTTAAAATTTAAAATTCAATTATTCTAGTGGAAGCTTCATCATTTCACTTAACCCCTTTGTTGGCATTTACGCAATATGCGTCAAAATTTTCCGTGCCTTGTGTGGCATTGACGCAAATTGCGTCAATCTTCTTTTTTCCTATTCAACTCACTCCAGTTTTGCATTCAAGTCAAAATTCAAAATGGCGGTCGAAAATACAAAAACGGCTCGATTTGTATAAATCTCGGTACTTACGGGTTTTTGGGGGCGCTAAATCAGAATCTGAAGTCAAAATTCGAAAATTCAAAATGTCGGATCCAATATGGCGGAGGGGAATTCAAAAATGGCTCGATTTAGATAAATCTCGGTGCTCACGCGTTTTTGGGGTTGCCGAATTCGAATCTGAAGTCGAAAATTCTGAATGGCGGATCCAATATGGCGGACGAAAATACAAAAAGCGGCTCGATTTGTATAAATCTCGGTACTTGCAGGTTTTTGGGGTCGCTGAATCCGAATCTGAAGTCAAAACTCTAAAATTAAAAATGGCCATATAATGGTCCGCCATTTTAAATTTTCGAATTTTGACTTCAGATTCGGGTTCAGCGATCCCAAAACCCCGTAAATACCAAGATTTATCCAAATCGAGCCTTTGTTTTATTTTTGTCCGCAATATTGGATCCGCCATTTTGAATTTATGAATTTTGACTTCAGATTCGGATTCAGCGACCCAAAAAACCCCAGGATAAAAAATTTTCCTGCCATTTTGGGCACTATTGTCGAATTCTCTCTACCAACAAAGGGGTTAAAAATTGATCTTTCGGATTTTTGTTGAAAGTGATTTTTTTAACGGAAAATTTAACTTATTCCAATTGAAAATTCTATAGATGTAGTTGAAAATCCATCTGTTTGGTTAAACATTAATTTATTTAACTTGAAATTGAATTATTTGATTTTAATTAAAAATTCCACTGTTTAGCAAAAAATTGGTCTTTTTAGCTTCAAAACTCAATAATTTGGTTGAAAAATAACCAACTTTGCTAAAAAATCGTCTGTTATAAATGAATTTCACTGTTTTTCATATCAAATTAAAATCTTTTTTGGTTACTCTATCAACTATTACATTTTTTGATAACAATTCATGTTTTTTAATCCGAAAAATTCGACCATTTTGTTAAACTATTTTACTATTTTTTAAACTTGAGCAGTTCCGAGCCCTTCTAAATAAACAATCATTACAAGAAGCCTCATTTGTATTCCTCTGAACAAAAAATTTCATTTTTTACTGAGTAATACCACATTTTAAAGGAATTCAAATTTATAATTATAAGTTTAGATTCAGAAATTTTCAATTCGAAAGTTTTTTATTCATGTACCAGAAAAATTAATTTCTCTTTCATTTCTTCTTACTTATTTTAAGATATAAAGTACGTACAGTCAATCTCAAATTCACAAAACATTTGCAATTATTAATAAAATCGATCATTGAGAATAGAACCACTTTTAATTTCTATGGAGTTGAACGGAGATATCTACTTTAGAAAATAATGGTCACTGTTAAAATTGCTACATTTTATGATTGAAAATTCCCTCCAGAAATCACACAATTATTATTTTTATAAACAATTTCTTTCTGAAATATTTTTAATTTTAATAAAGGCCAAGCAAAGAAACTTATCGAGAATTTTTGAAAAAATTACACTATCATTGCGATTGAATAAAAATTGCATGTTTTTTTGAGACGAAGGTAAAAACAAAATGATTAAGTACATTTTGTTCAATAAATATCTATTAAAAATTATATTTTTCAACTAAACTTCACCATATTCCTTTCCAACATCGGGTACAATTGAAACTTACTACATTTTCGTTGATTTTTTAATTGGAGTATCATATCATGCGGATACTGCCTAACATTACGGAACATTTGACAGTGTACGTGCGCCTCAAATGCTCATTTCTACAGCCATGCTAAAACTGCAGGGTTCGTGTATGCTGTAGTAGCGGTAATCTGCTGACTGGGCGATTCATGCTATAATGGCAGGACTTTCCAGCCACGGCTGCCGGACTTTTTTCTCCGTGAATCTCGCGCAGTGCTTATTGCAATGCGAAAAAGGAGATCGAACTCACTTGCAAAAGTCAAACTCACAATGCTTTGCTTACTATGTGAATTAGTTATTCATACAGTTTACATGTTCAACTGTACTATTCCAAATAGGTATTGAAGCTACTTGTTCTTAGTAATCTTTCTTTTTACAATTTGAAGTAGTAATGCTGACTTTAGGTTTTGTATATTTTGAGTTTACAATCTCATTCAGTATAAAAAACTATTTGAATTGTTTCTTGTACAATGTGAACAAGTAAACTTGAAGTTAACAATACATAAAAGTGAATCTAACTATCTACTTTTTTCCGTGTAGGAATGATATAGAAACCCTGTGGACTTTCCGTTCATCCCAAAATTACTGTCCGGCTGTGAGTAAGCGCCAAGTCCGGGGTCCCCGTTCTGCAGTGGCATGTCGAGCGCTCGAGCGCAAATACTCTAACCTCGATATCTCCGGAACTAAGGCCCATTAGATCAAAAGAAAAAATACGCCCCTAATGGATTTTAATGGACTTTTATCCTGTAAAGACCCAGTGGAATCGTTGATGTTCATCTCGCGTCCTCTCCTTGTAAGAGGAAAAAATGGGAAAATTCAACTTTCAATTGTTGAGCTCCCCTAATTCACATTGGTAAAATATTTTAGGCTTTCAACATTTTCAACTAAAAGCTTAAATAAATAAATTTTCTGATTTCAATGTTTGTCGAATGAAAATAGATAGGCGATTTCCAGTTAATAGTAAAACACTATAAAATCAAAACATCCAAATTGTAAAGTTTCGAATTTAAACGCATGAAAGCTATAGCATAGGCTATCTAGTCTTCAACATTTTTAATTCACAGATTTCAAACACTAAAAATTAACAATTGTGTTTCTTATGTTCAAAATTAAGAGTCTCATATTTAGAACAATGACAAATTGGCAGATTAAAAATAAAAAAATAAACATTCTTCACAAACAATGAGAACGCTTGAGGGTCAATATTTCTTAATCAAATATTTTGTACATTAAAAACTTTAATTTCAAATCTATAGAACTGAAAAAAAGAATTAATTTTGTGAAACAATAGAGTAATTGAAAAAGTTGAAATAAAACATTCAAAATCAATAAATGAATACTGATATATAATTTATATATAATTATATATAGGTATATTATATATATATATATATAATTATATATAAATTATATATCAGTATTAATTTATATACATATGTATATAATTAAGAAAAAAGAGTTGAACAACCACCGCAGGGTCCCACTGAGAGCAACTGCCATCTAAAAAATGTCAATAGCCCCCAGTAGAACCGCGGTAAATCACACTTGTGGCCACGTCTCACAACCATCAGATGGGAGGTCATAGGGCACGACAGAATCACGACGACAGGCCGGCAAAACCCTTGTGTGTCTTGAGGACACGAAGCGACCCAAGGATGACAGCTTTCTGCATCCATCTCGCAAGTGCCTTGGCATATTTTTGCACGCGGGTATGGCTTTAAGGCTACAAACCAGTGCTAGATTCGCACCTTCGAGAGCACCAATCACAAGGACAATTACTGGCACCGAATACTTTGGGTACAGTCGCTGCAGCTCTCTTTTAAGGTCTCGATACCTCTCCTCTTTTTCTTTCTCCTTTGCAGTGATGTATTCGGACAGAGCCGAGAATTCGATCACGAATATAGTTCGTTTCTCGAAGCCTTGGAGAACAATGTCAGGCCTCGAGTGCGCAACGTAGACTGCTGCCTGAAAATCGTAGTTCCAGAAAATTTAGCACTTCTCGTTTCGGACGATTGACTCTATCTCCATTGGAGCGTTCGGCAGGGCAGGATCGCGACCAACACCGTAAGAGCGATAAAGATGTTAATAAAGCACTCTTAGGGCCGCATTATGTCTATAGATATACGCCGTTCCTGCGTGGGTCGGACACCCCGATGGTATGTGTTCTAGGTACTCAATGTGTGCATGACACGCTCTGCACCTATCACTGGGAAGTTCTAGACATAAAATGCGGTCATGGTATGCTAAGGTGGAAATGAGAACGTCGTGGCATGTGAAAATAAAACCCTCTGTACCTGAATTAAGCCCTGATGATTTGAGGAGAGCAAAAGTTTGCTCCTTCCACAAGGACTGTTTTTCTACATTTCTGTAAAAGTTTCCGTGCATTTTCTTGTCGAGTAGCTGTTGGTGAAATTTTCCAACCTCTGCTTTCTTTACTTCGGCTTTTAGAAGTGAAGCATCTAGATGGAGTAATGCTCTTCCCTCACTTCTGATGTTAAAATTCAGGCCAACGGTCTCGGCCGCTTGCTCCGCGGCTTTGTAAAGGAACGATCCTTCGCCAATCATGTCGTGGTTCCTGACCATCTTTAGGAGATGATCTCTGCCATTTGCAACGATGTAAGCTGTACTTAGGGTTATGAAGACATTGGAGATTCAGAAGTCCGCGTCCGCCTTGACGGCGTGAAATGTATAATTGCGGAACTGACAAATTGATAAGCAAGCTTTCATACATATGCATGATCTTACGTGTGGTGACATCAAGGGCCTTAAGCTCGCTCTTCGTCCATTGAACCACCCCAAACGAGTAGAGTAGAACCGGGACGGCAAGCATGTTAGTCGTAGATACCTTGTTCAACGCCGGCAGATTGGAAGACCAAATCTGTCGAAGAAGATGCTTGTACCTGCTTCGGAGAGACTCCTTCACTGATGTTACATCCTGAATGCGGCTTTGACGCACGTCCAGGTATGTATAGGTCTCTACAGTATTAAGATGTCTAAAAACCCGTGCAGAAAATGTGACTCGGTTTTGGTAGAGTGCTAGTCATATTGCCTTAACCTTATTAGTGCGCTGAACGGGAAATCTGGTAAGGACCCGACAAGAACGTCACGCTTTGCAGAAAAGGCGCTAGCCTAGACTGATTGGCCAGATTCGAGGGAGGGTGCCTTTCTATTACCCGACTAAATAGTGAGGTCCCTTTTAGATCCTTGCTCTATTTCCCTATTAATCCTTATATTTGATTATAGGTTATGTGGTGACGATATGATTTTCGAGATTTCATGTTGAAAATGCAGAAATGAAATCTGTAACTAGCAAAAAACGATCATTATATTAGAAGCTTCCAAACACGGAGAACAAGAAATAGTTGTTCGCCATTTGATTCTTTGTAGCTGAAATCTGAAAATGTAAAACTTATTGATTGAAAATATTATTAAAACTATTGATAAATTAAAAATTGTACACGATACTTACTCCGAAATAATTGATTATATATTACAATAAACTAAACCTGATATGTTAGGTATTTGTTTTGCATGGTTATTTATACAAAGATTAAAAAATTGAATATTATACAGGGTGTCCCAGTACTCAAAACGCATATTTGTATTTTTGAATTCTAACAAAAAAATTGCGTCGAAAATAATTATAAAAAAATTGTTCTAAAGTTAATAATTACCGAGTTATTAACAATTCAAGATTAACTAATCAGAAGCACGCATTAGAAGGTCGACAGTCCATGTGCCATCGACAAGAGTGTGTGCATAAGCAAGTTCATTTCGTATGATTTCTCCTCGGATCGCTTTTGCAGTAGGTTTTAACTCTGGTGCAACTTCACACGTCAACGAGATACAAAAATGGAAAAAGATATTTTCCATAATCAACAAAATTCGACAACATTCTCATGAATTCTGTAAATTCCCTTGAAATTTGTAGAATTTTCGAGTACTCAGTGGAATTCTCGTTAATTCAATTGAGTTTAGCAGAATTGTCTTAGAAACAGCTAAATTCTCTCTAACTTTGTAAAATTCTTTTGATTTTAGCAGAATTGTTTTGAATTCAGCGAAATCCTCTTGAATTTCCTTGCATTTATCATAATCCTCGGAAAACCTGTAAAAACATCTCGTTCATTCGGTAGAATTATCTTCAATTATGTTGAATTCTCTTGAATTGTGTATTATTCTTTTAAATTCAGTAGAGTTTTTTTCTCAAAAAACCAAACTTTTGGTGGAGGTGCTGCCAGCCAGTACTTCCACTGAAGCAAATTTCAAAAATTCAACCACTGGCCATACCACGCTGAAAAACCCAGTTCTCGTTAGATCACTGAAGTTAAGCAGTGTTGGGCGCGGTTAGTACTTGGATGGGTGACCGTCCGGGAATAATACTAACTACGTGCTCTTGGCATGTCGTGGGTGTTGTGAGCCCACACTTGTAGTTATTGACTACAAGAAACTATCCACCTAGAAACACTACCCGAATCGGGTAGTGTCACGCCTACCCCGAAAGGGAAATGGCTGAATGGTATATACAAACGTATAACCAAACCAGAATTATGGGCTTTTTTGCGCTTTTCAAAATTATGAAAATCAATTTTCTTCAAACAACGCATACAATGAATTATGAGCTCAGCATAAATATGATCATATCAGAATTTTGGTCTATTCTTGTGTTTTCCAAAAACCTTCACATTTATTTTACGAAATCAAAAAAAAAAACACAACCTGAGGGAGTTGGTTGAAAAAAACGTATATCATAGCTCTAAACTACTTTATAGCTTACTAAAAACTTTTTCGGGACTTACAAACACAACCAAAAAAATCTTAAACTAAAAATAGATTCCATAGAAACCTACAATAGCATTAGACAGCCCCAACAAACCACAACCAGTATATTCAAAGAACCCCATCTCAGCTGCCTTCAAGTTAAACTGTCAAAAAATTCAAAATTTTACCCTTAAATGGTAAAGGTGGGGTCACTTGTGCCTCGACAAAATATTCTCATTCTGCTGGCTTGGAGAGAAGGGCAGAGGGAATTATATTGTATTGTTTAAACAAATGATCAAATCGGCAGTATAATGATTGATCCTTATACTAGGATAGTTGATGAGATTTCATGAATTTTGCGCAATTTTTTAGAGCACTTTAGAGCACTTTTTAAAGCACCGAGCACGAGTGACCCACCTTTACCATTGGAAGGGGCCGAAAATGACGTTACCATTTAAGGGTTAAAATAATCACCCCACACACTTCCCCAACACTCAAGCTGATATCCCCATCCCTACAATATTATTACACAGATTAAAAAAAACTACCCCTACTACATTTAACGAATCGCGTCTCAGCTGGCTTCAACAGAAGCAGTCAAAAAAATTTCAAATTAAAAATAGTCACCTAAGAGACCTTTAGTACATTTAGCGAACCCAGTCGCAATTGACTTCCGCTAAAGTAGCCACAAAACTGTTTAATTATAAACAATCACCCTACACACTTTTCCAAGACTTTTTAGGTATATCGATCCCTACTATAATATTTAGCAACTCAAAACAAAACGACTCCTAGTATATTTAACAAACCCCGTCTTAGTTACCTTCGACTTAAGCAGCCAAAAAAATTTCAAATTAAAAATAGTAACCGCATACACTTTCTCAAGACCCTTGTTGATATCTTCTTCCCTCAAATAATATTAGACAGCCCAAAAAACCACCCCAAGTAAATTTAACAAGCGCCGTCTAAGTTGCATCTAACTAAAGCAGCAAAAATAATTCCAAACTAAAAGTTGTTACTTCAGACACCTTTCCATGGCTCTAGCAGATAACTTAGTTCCTACAATAATATTATACAGCATCAAACAGCACCCCTAGTACTTTCATCGAACCCCGTCTGAGCTTCCTTCAGCTTAAACTGCTAGAAAATGATAAATTTAAACTGTCCACCCTTAAGAGGATTTTTCAGAATTCAAGATAATTCTACAGAATACAAGAGTCTTTCACAGAATTTAAGATAATTTTATGGAAATCAAGAGAGTTCTACTCAATTCAAAATAATTCTACAGATTGCACGAGAATTCTGTTGAAACAAAGAGAATTCTACTAAATTCAAGAGAATTCTGCCAAACGTAAGAGAATTCTACTGAATTGAGGAGAATTCTACGGACTTCAAGAGAATTATACAGATTTTAAGAGAATGCATAAATAAAGAGAATTCTACGGTATTCATGAGATATTTATACAGAATTCCGAAGATCTATGATTAATTTAAGGGGATTCTGCCTAACTCTAGAGAATTGTTTTGAAGTTGAAAAAATTTTGCTGATTTCCAGAATATTCTGCTGAATTTGAAAGAAAACAGGATAATTTGACGAAACTCAAGAGAATGTCTACCAAACATAGGAGAACTCTGCTGAATGTAAAAGAATTATACATAATTCAAGAGGATTCTACATAATTGAAGAGAATTCTACTGAATTAACGAGATATTTTTACAGGTTTCCAGAGGATTATGATAAATGCAAGGAGATTCAAGAGAATTTCACTGAATTCAAAACAATTCTGCTAAAATCAAAAGAATTTTACGAAGTTAGAGAGAATTTAGCTGTTTCTAAGACAATTCTGCTAAACTCAAGAGAATTCACGAAAATTCCACTGAGTACTCGAAAATTCTACAAATTTCAAGGGAATTTACAGAATTCATGAGAATGTTGTCGAATTTTGTTGATTGTGGAAAATATCTTTTTCCATTTTTGTATCTCGTTAACGTGTGAAGTTGCACCAGAGTCACAACCTACTGCAAAAGCGATCCGAGGAGAAATTATACGCAATGAACTTGCTTATGCACACACTCTTGTCGATGGCACATGGACTGTCGACCTTCTAACGCGTGCTCCTGATTGGTTAATCTTTAATTGTCAATAACTCGGTAATTATTAACTTTAGAACAATTTTTTTATAATTATTTTCGACGCCATTTTTTTGTTAGACTTCAAAAATACAAATATGTTTTTTGAGTACTGGGACACCCTGTATATTAGTTGATTTGACGGAAAATAAAGAAATGTGAGGTTAGGGAATTTAGAATTTAGAAACACAGTCTACATTATTTTTAAATAATGTAACTGAATTTTTATATACTTCTACACTTCTATTTTCTTCCACATACCTCACTTTTCGAAAATTTATTATCTTTAGAATATATTACGTTCACGAGTGCCATCCTAAACATTTATAACCTCACTTTCACCTTCTGCTTTGTTACTTTTGTCCACTATTATCGAATGGTCAGTGCGCAATTTTTTTTATTCTGTATCTTTTGCTCCTTATTTCGTTTAATGCCCGTTTTTCTCCACGATTCAACCGTAAATTATAATTTACTTCGTTTATTTAAATCCACCGAAACAAATAATAAGAGACTTATAGCCACCAACCTTACGAAGCTTGAAAACTTTTGGAGCATAAGATATTGACAAATTCAGGAAAATACCTTCCGTATTTCAGTAGTTCCTGTCGAAATTCGAAATTAGGACCTTTCTAAACTTCCCTGTGATTCTCTAGAAAGCAAACAGAGGCAACCCTACCAATCCCTGACAAGAGCATGCATAGTATTTTCTAGTCAGGTTACCCTTTATAACACCCGACCCTGTTTAATGTAGGGAATATTAGGGCATTTTCTGCACGGGAACACTTATATCCACAAGCTCAGGATCCTTGGGAATGCCAGTAATCTTTCCTTTCTTTAGATTAATTTTGGCGCACTTGTTCAAACCTAAGTCCATCCCAATCTCTCCTTTGTAGTTCTTGAGGATATTTATAGCAGTTTGAAGTTTGCTTTCACCAGAGGCATATATCTTCAGGTCATCCATATAAAATACACGAGTGACCTTATGATCGCGCTGATTAGTGCAGATGAGCGCTGATTCGTTGTCACACGATAATTTCTTGATCACTATGCGCGGATGTACCTTCAAGCTTTTCAACAGACAGATGATAAGTCTATAAGAGGTTGAATCGAAAGCTTTCCGGTAGTCAATCCAGGCCATTGACAGGACGCGCTGATGGGTCGCAGCGTCTTTACAGACACACGTATCAATTAGGAGGTTCTCTCGACAGCCTGCTACACCTTTTTTCGAGCCACGTTGTTCTTACATCTCTCGCCATACAGGCTAAATTCGTCGAACAATCCTGTTGTTTAGGACAGCTGTAAAGATCTTATACAGTGTGTTCAAACAAGTTATTGGCCTGTAATCCTCTGGGTTGGACAAGTTGCGTTTTTTCGGCAGGAGTATAGTTCGTCCTAACACCAGTCGCTGCGGAATGGGCGTCTCCGACTTTAAATATGAGGTGAATATGCCGGCCAAATGTTGGTGTGTAAAAGTAAACTTCTTCCACCAGAAGTTCTTGATAGAATCTAGTCCAGCAGCGGAAAAGTTCTTCGTGCCTCTAAGTGATTTTTTCACCTCTTCGGCAGTGATGGATGGACATTCCTCCTCAGATTTAATCAGGTTGTCGCAAAACTCCTTGAAGCGGATGATATTGTCAGTATCTTCTTTCAACTCTAGTGTTTTCGGGATCTTGTACACCTCTCCCCAAAAGGTCTCTACCTCCTAGGGCTTGGGTGGATTTTTTACAAAAACAGGGGGATCACTGAAGAGGCGTGATGGGTCAGCAAGAAACTGTTGATTCTCCCTGTTCCATCTCTCCCTCTTCTGTATCCTCCTCCTTGCGTCAGATAACAGCCTTATTTTGTCAACAATATGCTGCTTGATTTTCAGCAGCTTTGACTTGTTCAGTGTGTGATTCAAGGTCCTTAGTTCTTGGGCGAACTTTCGAACCCATTCCGTGAACGGTCTACCAGATGTTATGTAGTCAATCACACATTGAACACGGGACACATTCTGTTTTGCCTATCCAATTTGAATCAGCCAAAGCTCTCGCAGCACCATAAACTGAGCAATTGATGGTCCAGAGGTCGGACTCTTGCGAGATATCTACACGAATGGAGGAATCCATTTCAGACAGATCTTGTGGCTTAGGAGGAACTTGCATGTTAATGTTCCTTCTTGTACTGAAACTGTGATCATCTCTCAGAAGGTGCCTGGTTTCTGCAGTTTGTCTTAATTTCGCTTCCTCATCTTCATCTGCAGCTTGATCAAATAGTGGTTGGGGAAGCGCTCCGCGTACATATCCATTTTTCCGGAGGTTGCCGGTTTGATTTCGCAAAGACTGATGCGAAACGTGCTGGAGCTCTGGTTGTTTCTGGCACCACAGAGTGTACATACGCGCCATAAGGCCTCTACGAACAGGGATAATGCTGGCATCGTAGCATTCTAGCGCGTCATCCTTGAGTTGATCCGTCCACTCAATGTGGGCGTTTTGCCGGTTCGTCGTCGTGTTTCCATCTAAATTATTTTCAGCACCCGGGTCTAGGATGATCGGCATTGTTTGCCGACCCATTCATGAATATGAGGAAAATGTTTGCGAGCAAATTGCGGTTGACAAATTTGAGCAATAATGGAAATTGTTGCTTAAAATTACAAAAATGTGCAACTATACTATCTTCAGTCCCAATGAAGATATTAAAGCGATTCAAACTTCAAACTGTAACGGATAGGCTCTGTAATTATTTACAATCTCCCGGAAGGATGTGATTGTTTTATTTTTGGTGGAAATCGCGATATTTTCAGATATTTTTGTTGTTGTTGGAAAGTAAGTGTTAGGAACCAGCGGGGTTGCATTTTTGTTTTGTTTGAAGGTCAGAAGAGGCTTCAGTGTCTGAGCAAGAGTTCAGAAGCACGGCTCAATGAAAGACATCAGCGGTCAGCAGCAAAAAAGGCACCCCCACTGCTTTCTGACACTTGCTTTGAAACAAAAAAAAATGTCTCAAAATATCGCGATTTCCGCCAAAAATAAAACGATCACATCCTTCCGAGAGATTGTAAATAATTACAGAGCCTATCCGTTACAGTTTGGAGTTTGAATTACTTTAATATGTTCATCAGAACTAAAGATAGTATAGTTGTACATTTTTGAAATTTTAGTCAACAATTTTGATAATTTCTCAAATTTGTCAACTGCAGTTTGTTCACAGATGTTTTCCTCATATTAATTTTTTTTCCAAATTTTTCCATTGCCTTTTGTATAAGAAAAAATGTTCTAACCTTGACTTTTCTTAAATTAGCCCGAAATTCCTTACTTTTTTTACATTTTTCAGTCTGCGAAACACAACAAAATTTGCACATTAACGTCCTTAAGCTCATTCACGCAAAACACTTTCAGCTTTCAAACGACTATTTACTTATTACTTTAGCATTTTTTTTGACAGAGTTGTTAAGCTTCAAAGGCAGATGCCTATGATTTTTGCGCCAAAAGTAATCAACATTTCTTATTTTCTTCAGAAAATGAAACCTGAAAATGAAGAGTATAATTTGGAATATAAGTGTAACTTTTTTTACACACTGGAATATGTTATTTTCTATTTAAAATGAGTTATTTGGTGTTTTCGATTTTAGTTTTCCTTGTACATTGACTTTATCATTCTTTTATTACTGAGAAGACAATGCATAACCTCAAAGTGAAGTATATTATAATTTGAAAGAAAAATATAACTGTAACTTTTTTTACACACTTGAATATGTCATTGTTTATTAAAAATGAGTTATCTGGTGTTACCGATTTTATCTTTCCTTACCCATTTACTTTATCATTCTTTTATTACGAAGAATATTTTTATATAATTCTATTTGTGGGAGTTATAGCCAGTTTAGAAGTGTATAAATTATTGGTTTTCGAAAAGTTTGACTTGTGCAAATTTTCTGTTTTATTGAAACTCCGAGGAATTGTATTTATTGTAGAGAATATTTTCAGAAACAAAATAAGCCGCGTCAATGATAACAATTAAATCTAAAATTATAATTGTTATCTACAACGGATAAAAGTCGTAAAACACGAACTAAGGTCTTTCATATGTACAATGGAAAATTAAATATTCAACTAATAATGAAAATGAATAAATGCTCACTACAAAATTGATTTCTGAATAGTTTTTGAAACTCACTGTAGGATATTTTAAAGCCAAAATTAATTACTGACGAACATTCGGAAGATAATTTTTATTTTAAATCACGTTGAATGACATTTACAGACAAAAAATAAATTTTGGAGTCGTTTTCAAAATAACTCACCATAAAGATTCTTCAGAGAACAACTGTACCTTTAAATCTTCTTTGAATATATAATGTGTAAATCTCAAGAAAATAAGAAATGTACTGAGTCGAATGCCGTACACTTTTGACTATGCTGTTGTCCGGCAGACCCCGTCGGAATTCGTTCCCTCTAATATCATGTCTCGTAACACTTGTTCGTACTTAAATTTTTTCCCGTCCACACAATATAATAGGAAACTCTTCAGTTTCAATAATCTAGTTCTTACCGGACTCGACACGAAGGCACCCGAATGTTTTCGCGTTCGCGATCTCGCATCCTCCACCACCATCGTTCCGCGCCGTTCCGTGTCGTGAACGCGCTACATCGCATCGTCTACCTTCACCCCAACCCCCAAAACCCGAGTTTACCCGAAATCACCCGACTGTGCTCGAATGCGCTAAGACGCAGCCCCCATAATCAAATCGACTCCCAGAGTGTCGGTCCCAGCACAGCACCCCCCGAGTTCTCCAATCCCCGTGTCAACACGAGTTGACACGAAAGTAGCTGACCGCACTCGAGTGCGATGCAATCTCGCATCCCCCATCACCATCGTTCCGCGCCGTACGGCGTCGCGTCCTGCGTGCACTACATCGCATAGTCTCCTCTCGCCCCTTCCCCCGTCATGCTATTTCGCAACGCAAACCCACTTCCTTGATCGCATCCGGTATACATAAGGGGGGGGGGGGGAGGGCTGAAGTCCTAGGGCCCCTGGTACGATCAGGGCTCCTCCGCTTCTCTTTTTCCTATTACTTTTCTGTTTGTTTATAAGCATAGTCTCTAACATAGCAATTTAAGTGACCATATCTATAAAAAGAAAAAATAATTTAAAAATATGTTATCCTCGTTCTTGGTCATGAAGTACTTTCTATCCTATTGTTGAAAATAAAAAAATTAAATTTTCAAATGTTGAAAAGTGAAGAAAATTGAAAACGAAAGAAAATGGTAGAAAGTTGAACACTGAGTTGTCAACAGTTGAATGTTCCTTAATTTCAACCTGTTGAATTCAACATGAGGATTTATTGAATAAACATTTGATTTCATAAAACAAAAATTTAGGAAAAAGTCGATTTTTCAAAAACCAGTCGCTACTTGCAAATAATGTTTGTTGGCAAATTAATATTCATCCAATGGAAATCAGTGGGAAATTGAGGAGATTGACAAAAATTCCAACTTTGAGCATCTGCTTGTAGCTATGCTCAGTTTGTAAAAGAAAATTCTTTAATATCAGAAGTCATTAAAAAATCATCAAACATTATTTGAAAATTCAGTAATTCTTATCAAAAGATTGTTTCTTCTTATATACATGTAAAGATTAATGTGTAATCTTTCCCTGATTTTCCCCCTTTTTCGCGAAAAAATTAGCCTAGCTCCCCTTTTTTGAACTCCTTTTGAACTGTGACAACTGAAGACAAATCTCAGAAATACTAGTTAAAAAACAATTTCTCACAGAAGTCGACACAGTTGACCATTTTTTGACGCCCATTGTTTACACAAATTAACTTTAACATCAAATGATTTTTTATGTTTTCTACGTACACTCATCCTTCAAACGAGGGCCACTCTCCTTGGTAGACGGCCTACCTTCGAAAGCAATTAAAATGCGACGAGCGAGCACTATTTCGTCACCACTTCGAGGTCACTTCGAGCGCCGGCACTTCAGTTTAGGCTGTTTAGGCTGTTCAGTTTAGCGTGAAAAGGGCCCTCGTTTAAAAGGCCCTCGTTTGAAGGATGACTGTATATCAGCATTAAATAGGATACACAGCGAGCTTATTGATATTTTTTTCAGAGAAATAAAATGAAATCTGCAAAATTGTCCTTTTTGCCCAACCTTCCGTTAAATGAAAATTAAAAACAAAATAATCAAGTAAATACGATATCCGTCCCACTTTAAGGCGATACAATAAAAACTTCATCATTTTAAAGAATATTTTTAGTCTCGATTAACCTTTCAATAAAGTATTTATAACATACTTTTATTATTATTTTCTTCATAAACTCGCCTCTAACATATTTAATAAACTTCAGTTACTTAATCTCTCAAGCCGTAAAATTAGTGAAGACCTGGTTTGTTACTGAATTTTAGTGTCCATTTTTTTTTCTTTTCAGTGAAAGCTCATTACCCAAGTATTAATTTGCCAAAGCAGTCATATACGCTTTTTCGCAGTTTTCGAGAAAATCTACTTTGAAATATTCGCCACTGGCGAAAAACACTTAACGCGCCGGCTTCATAGCCGGAAGGTTGCGTGTTTGATTCTCGCTATCTGCACTTTTTCATTAATTCTGTTTGAGCATTGATCAGACATTTAGTTGCTAGTGGAGTGTATTGGGGTTCTAATAACCACAGCCAAATTTTACTTGCAATTGGAAGAGTTTATTTTATGGAATAAAAAACCTCCACTTGAAAAGTGGAGGAAAAAGCCGAGAATCAAATAGTCATCACAAAAATAAGACAGAAATTACAGACCTTAAGATTGGAATGAGACTTGAACATCGGAATGACTACCAGTCCGCTACACTTTAATCCACACAACGGCAAGCTGATAGCATCCAATCCACACAATGGCAAATAAACATAGTACAATACGAGACTCGTTCACACACACAAAATGGAACCTCTCACTACGAAGACTTAACTAGAACTGACTGTACCTTCAAGAAAATGATAATTATAAAAGTCAAAACAAATTCCTGAATCCATTGCATATAAAGTCGTGCGAAAAGGTTCCATTCCACCTGCTCGGCGCTGACCTTTGAGCTATGCGCAGAGTTTACAGTTTTATTTTCAGGTGCAGCCCCTTTTCCGGAAATGAATCAATTAACAAAAAGAAAAAAAAACTAAGTCTGACTCTCTACAATTTCAGATGACATTAAAAAGCAGCCAAACATCCCGCCCGCCTTCGTCCGCAGGATGGAAATATAACCTAGAGATTGAATGTTATATATATACGCTATAACAATGAGTAGTACACAAGGATACAGCCTAGCCATCCGCCCAGCCTGGCTATGATGTCGCAGCACTTGGTGATGGTAGAGAGAGAGAGAGAGAGAGAGAGAGAGGGCAGAGATTCGCGATGTGACGACGTAGGATATTAGTGGCCGTTTTTACTGTAGCCACCCTAACAATATTGTCAGGGTCAGGATGAACCTCAACAACGCGTCCCAAAGGCCACCTCGAGGGTGGATATCGTTCGCCCTTAACAAGGACCAACTGACCCACAGCGAAGTTTTCGGATAGACTGCGTCATTTGTTCCGCTCCTGAAGGTGTTGGAGGTATTCCAGTGACTAGCATTTCCAAAAGTTGTCACGGACACGTTGAAGAAGTTGGAATCGACTCAGGCGGTTCTCAGGTATTTTTGGAATTCCAGCGTCAGGAAAGAGACTTACATTGCTGCCAATACAAAATGAGCCGGGCTTAACACTGTAAGGGAAGCGCTGAACATCCTCTTTTTGTTCCCGGGCAGCTCCCTGGAAGGTTGTGCCATTGTCGCTGTACAACTTGTGGCAGTCATCGCGACGACCAACAAACCGGCGATATGCGGCCAGGAACGTAACCGTGGTTGAGTCACTTACAACTTCCAGATGAACTGCATGTGTTGCGAAAAAAAAACAAAAAGGGTAATATGCCCCTTGTAAGAGCGATAACCGCGGCCCTTTGTCGTACGTATCGGGATAAGCCCAGCGTAGTCCAGACCCAAAGAAATGAACAGCCACGCTGGAGTTACTCGATCAGCTGGAAGATATATCATTAATTGTGACGCCAGGCGAGGCTTTACGTGTTGACGGATTATACAGTTTCGAACTTCAGTTTTGATAAAGACCCATTCGTGGTAAAAAATGCGAGTTCCGCGCAAAATGTACCCGCCTGAGACACTCGAATGATCGCTGCGCGAGCGTCAGCAATCTCTGAAAAAGTCAGAAATGAAAAATTAGGCATTTCCCCCCTCTTCGACTCTAAAGATTCAACAGGGAGCGGCGACAGCATACCACTAGGCGGATCAGCCGCGTTAGTGTCGGGAACCGTGTCAGTAATTCCGTTTCAGGTATCTGCTCTCGCACGTGCATTATTCGCTGGGCATCCGGCCGATCTGGCCAATCCGCTGCGGACAATGAGAGCCATTGTGGTCCATGCCACCATTTTCAATACCTTTAAATTCATCAGGCCTCATTCCACGAGTGACGAGATCAGCCAAACTTTCCTTGATAGACGCGCTCCTCCACTCAGCCTAAGGCGGCTCGGTTTGGATAAAGGACACGCGGTTAGCAACAAAGGTTTTCCAATAGCATGGGTGTTTGCGTAACTACGCAAGTACTACTTGTCTGTCAGACCAAGCAAAGACAGGTAGATATGTAAAGAAGGGCAGCCTATGAATGTGACAGACAAGTCTCACAAGTAGAGCAGCTGCGCTCAGTTCGAGATTCGGGATGCTTATTGTCTCGACAGGACTCACCTTAGTTTCAAGTCATAAGAAGCGACAACTGGTGACGGCCGTCATCAAGCTGGATTACCAGATAAACCACTGCGGCATATGCGCGAGAAGATGCATCCCAGAAGCCATGAAGCTGCTACCGAGAGTCTGGAGAGGTTCCCAGCCAGCGATCGATCGAGAGTGTACGGATGCAGGTTATTGAGTTACTATAATCAGTCCATCGCTCCAGGATGTTCAGCGGCAAAGAAGAGTTGGCAACACTGAATCCCAACACATCCATCACTGGATTCAAAAGCAAGCCCAACGTCTTAACGGGCTCATTGGGAGCACTTTTTTTTTGGTTCATTCCGGATCCCCATGCCTGCTGCGTCCAGAAAGCAGATCAGACTGATTTGCTGCCCATTTATACAACTCGAAGAGAGTACAGAGCAAAATTGCAGCCAATTCTTCTCGCTTTAGAATCGCAATATCTAATCTGTGAGCCCCCGCGAAAATATCATCGACATAGGTATTGCGCTGGTGGCAACAAGCACCAAGGGGAAAACGCTGCTGCTCATCCTTTTCCAGCTGGACTGGTGTGCAAATGGTCAAGTATGGGGCACATGCGGTCCCATAAGTGACCGTAGTCAAACAATGATCTACGGGCGGATCCACAGAATCAAGAGCCCAAAGAATTCTCTGCAGATCACGATCCTCAGTTTGAACGCGGATTTGGTGAAAGATCTTTATGATGTCCGCTGTAAGAACAAAGCGATATCTGTACCAATTCAGAAGTATCAGAGTGATATCGCCCTGAAGAGCAGGCCCCGGCATTGAGAATCTATTTAGACATTGCTGTTCTGCGGTGAGTCGTGAGGCATCGAAGACAACACGAAGCTTTAGCTGATGCGGACTGGACGGGATAACCGCATGATGCGGTATATACCACGCTCGTGGATTGCCTATTTGAGAAACAGGAACTCTTTCTATATGCCCCAACTCCTCCTAAACTTTCATGAATGCACGATACGAGATCGCCAGGCGACTGTCCCGGGCAAAACGACGGCTCCGATCGCAACGGGAGCCGAATGATATATCAGCCATCGGGAGCGCGGACATGAGTATCAAGAAACAGTCGCTCGCAGGTCTCATCCTCAGGTTTCATTTCGGGACTATTATTAGAAAATTCTTCCAGCGTCAAAAAACGTTGCGAAGCCTCCTGAAGGTAATTATCATGAACACAATGCCCAGCTGTAAGAGAGGCTCGTGATGGGGCGCCCGCCCGCCGTAGCAGGACGGAGTGAGTCGATCCTGAAACAATAACCCCAAAGCACTATCCTGGGCAATTAAAGGTGAAGGTGGGATATGGCGCAAGAGAGCTCGCAGGATCCGACAATACACATTGGGCCCCATTACGACATCGACTGACTTGAGTTTGTAGAAGTGAGGATCCGATCAGAAAAGATCACCATACCGGCTTAATTCGAGGTCAGTGCTCAGTTTTGAGGGAAGGTTTAATGTAAGGCGAGGAAGGACCAATGCCTTAGTCTCCAGATGGAATGAGGCATTACTAATTGAGCGCAGTGACAGATTTACATTAGCACGGGCTGTACCGGCGAGTGACGCACCCACTCCCGTTAATGCATTATTTACGCGGTGTTTGCGTAACTGGAGTAACTACACAGTGGTTTCCTTAACAAAGAAGGCGTCAGAGCCTGGATCGACCAGGGCGCGAGAACAGATCTGGTTTCCCGTAGAACCAATCAGCATAATCTCGGCTGTCGCGAGAAATACCAGTCGTTATGTGTCAGAAAAACTTGAAGTCAACGCGGATAAATTGGTTGAGGGAGCAGGTTGTTTATGTTCACTTGCGTGGCCAGACAACTCTTCTCCTTTTTTTTATAGTTCGTTCTCTGCCCAGTGCGAGTGGTGTGTAATGACGAGTGGTGCTTGTCTCTGTATGTTTCACACCTATACTTCGATTTGCATCTTTGGAATTTATAAGACCCCAAGCAATTAAAATACAGGCATATACATGACATATAATCGAAAATTTAATGACTCTAACAATAGTTTAGAGGAAAGAAAAAAATAAAGAAGAGCTACAGGACGAATGTAATTCTATTATGTAAGGGAAAAAACTATTTAAGATTGCAAAACTAGGATGTATAAAATTGAAAATCAATTTCAGCTATAAAATGATGACATACATGTTAACCTAACCTCTTTTGACTTTGATTTGTTTCTCGTATCATGCGTACGACACTAACCACCAAAATGGAAAAATCATTCATGTTTTTTCTTTGTTTCGTGATATCCATACATAATCGAGTAGCCCGTGACACTTTTGCGACGCAGTAACTTTGGCTTGAGAACTCCGCAGAAGTCCCCTGATTATGAATATCAAACTTACTTTTTCGAAATCTGGTGCGACAATTTCTTAAAGAATTTTTTGAAAGTATTACATTATTCTTTCAAGATAAAAATGTTGTAAAATTTTATTCGGAAAGTTCACGGAAAAAAACTCGTATGCCATAACAAATTCTTCATGTAACGACCCATCTTCAAGTAAGAGCGTTACAAAAAATTGAATTTGCACTTAAATTGGCATACTGCGGCTGCATATCTCGACAACTATTGGACCGAAAACTTTCAAAAAAAAATGTAAATAATTTTTCAGGACACATGCTCCACGAGGAGAAAGAAAATTTTTCGAAGGAGCAAAAACTTGTGTTAATGTATAAGTGTAAAAAATTGTCCTTTTTTAACAAATCTGACGTTTTTATTCGCGTTGCTTGAATCAGACACAAAGAAAAACTGTTATCTCTTTTAAATTTGCTCTTGATTCAAACAATTTGCTACTTACGGCCTCATAAACAATGAACTGCAGAATAATGTGTGGTCTGTCCCAGCCTCAATCTTAAAATTAGGATTTTCGATTTTTTTCAGCTGCTTGTTTTTGGTAGCATCCTGACAATCTTTCTCTCTGGGAGGTTACCGCACAAGATTCTTCTTTTGCATAAAATGTGATATTATGCAACGTTTCGATGCGATGTGTGGCATGTCAAAGAAGTGATATCTGGCGGGAAAAAAGTAAATAAAGCAATCGATTACAAGTGCATGTCATTTATTGTGTCCTTGTAATCGCAAAAATCCGTGGATACTAATAAAGCTATTTTTAAATTGCTATTTTAGAGACTATGATTATGAACAAAAAGAAAAGTAATAGGAAAAAAAGAAGCGGAGGAGCCCTGATCGTACCAGGAGCCCTAGGACTTCAGCCCTCCCCCCCTTCTGTACACCGGATGCGATTAAGAAGGTGGGTTTGCGTTGCGAAATATCATGACAGGTGAAGGGACTGAAGGGGCGAGGGGAGGTTGTGCGATGTGGCGCGCGCACGAAGCAACATGGTGCGCAACGACGGTGGTGGAGGATGCGAGATGGCATCGCACTCGAGCACGGTCGGACTGTGCTCGCACCATCGACATATAGAAATGGGCCGTTAACCTGTGGGGAGCACAGAAATGGGCTTTAGAGGGAGAAAAAACATTTGAGGGGTAGATCTGTCTCTTTCACGATAAAGCTAATTGGTCGAGAGCATTTTCGATAGGTGGAGCTTAATGAAGCACAGGACCGTGCTTTGTATCGCGAATGCCCCACTAATGTGTTTTTTATAGTCTACCTTTCAGAGTTTATTGAATTATAATTCAATGTGAATAAACATTAGAAATGGTGGTAGCCTGTGCAGTTTGTGGGCGTTGTAAAGATGCTTATGCAAGGATATGCTTTCGTACGTGAGTAAAGTTATTGAATAGTAAAATCAAAAATCTGTCAACAAAAACATAACCTCAAAATATGAAAGTATTGTACCTATGTAATACAAATTTTTGTTTCTTATTTCATAGAAATATTTCTGATTGTTGTTTTGATAAGCTAATTAAGGCATGATATTTTTCTTGAATGTTTTCAAAAATTCAATTTATTATAACTACATATTGATATTCTATTCTTTATGCTTGTTTACGAAAAAAATTAACCATAGAGAATATTTAGACAGTGCGCGGGGCATGCGATTCACTTGATACAGTCTTGGAACAGAAAAAGGCAGATCTACCCCTCAAATGTTTTCTCTCTTTCTAGAGCCCATTTCAGTGCTCCCCACAGCATTATCGGTCCATTTCTATATGTTAATGGCTGGGACCGACACGCTGGGACTCGATTTGATGGTGGGGGGCTGCGTTTTAGCGCACTCGAGCACAGTCGGGTGCTTTCGTGTAAGCTCAGGTTTTGGAGGTCGGGGTGAAGGGAGACGATGCAATGTAGCGCGCTCACGACGCGGAACGATGGTGGTGGGGGATGCGAGATAGCGAACCCGAAGACATTCGGGTGCCTTCGTGTCGAGTCAGGTTAGATTATTGAAACCGAAGAGTTTCCTATCATATTGTGTGGACGGGGAAATTTGAGGCACTTCCTCCAGTTCGATTTTTAGCCTTTTTATTACTCATGCCCATTTTCCTTCCACACGGATGAATTGTTCGATGTAATATTTTAACCAAATAATCTCAAGGGCATAATGCCCAACCTCTCGAAATCTGTTTTTTTGGAAAACGGTCTTGTTTTTTTTCAATTAATCGAAAATGTGGTTTATTTCTGCGCCTGTAAACGAGCAATATGCCACCGGGAAAGTACCCCCGTTAAACCTTAAACAGGCGCTCCGAATTTCACATAGAATTTATCATAATTTACCGCGACGGTTTTCGAGGATGCTGACCCCAGGGGGTAGGTCGTAACTCATCCGCCCTTTTCATTGTTGCATCGTGACACGATTCGAGCCACTTGAACGAAATTGATAATTATTAAAATATGCAGGAATTGAATTTTCATATGCTGCATTAGGTTCATTACATAATTACGAGACGAATAAAAAAGATACAAAAAAATCGGTTAACCCGTTCAATTTCTGTTGGGAATTTTGGTAATTTTGCATTCTATTCAAGATTACCTTCAATACTGAGAAAATAGACCAATTTTCCTAATCCTTTTTAAAAAATTTTTGTCAATTATATCATTTTCAAATTTTATCAGCTAATAAAAATGTCATCGATGCATGTTTTGCGCAACTTTAGAGATTGTAACAGTATTCATTGTCGGCGGGTGATTTACTTTGGTCTTTATCGAAAGACAAGAGAATATTCGAGGAGATCAGATAATTGCACATCGGAGTAATTCATTAATTACTCCATTGATGATTAATCAATTCTTCATTGCTTCCTTATGAATGGGGGTTTTAAATTGCCTCAATTCTCGAATATACTTTTTCATACAGGGTGTCCACGCCAGGGCTTACCAAAAAGTATGCAACCCGCTGTGCACGGCCATAAGAATAGCATTGGCGATTGATATCCAGGTCTGATAGGTATTTTGTACTTTCATAAGAAGATATCTTGAATTATTTTGTCAAATAATCATTTTTTTCAACTTTTTTTTTGGTTAAAAATTAATTTGGCCACTGAAAATTTAATTTCCATTTTTTGTTGAATATGCACATTTTTGAACATTAAAGGTAATAATAAAATACATCAGAATTTAAGTATTTCTTTCATTTTAAATTAACATTGAAGATTATTTTACTTTTTTCCTTGAAAGTTTGTTAAAAATTGAATGATTTAATTTAAATATTTAATTTGATAATACTTTGGTAGAAAAGAAATCTTCTTACTTGACATGCAGTCTTTCTTTGTTGAAAATGCAACTATTTGGTTAAAAATTAATCTGTTTTATTTAACAAATCAACTGCTTTGTTTCAAATTCATCTATTTGGCTGAATTAAACTGCTTTTTATTCAAGATTATAATCTTTTTTTGTTTGAAATGTGAATCATTATTATTTTTTGTAGAGAAGTCATCAGCTCTTTCGCTTGAAAATGAAGCTACAATTCCAATTTGTATATTTTTAATACTTTTTATACTTTTATTTTTGCTCAATACTTTTAAGGTACAAAAAAACGTTGAAAGTTAAGAATGCATTTTTTGTTTTGTAGAAAATTAAGACTGAAATTTTTTGAGTTGAAAACACAACTATTACTTTGACAATGTAAATATTGTGTTGAAATGTCAACTTTTCTGATTAAAACGTCAACGATCTTCTACAAATTTCGTCTTCATTAGCTTGAAAAGTCACTTACTTTGGCAAGTTGTACTTGGCAATCATTTCAATAATTTCAGGATCTATTTGAAATGCATTCTTCATCCACTTTGAAGACACTTTGAAGACGATTGGAAAGAAAAAAAGATCAATTTCTATCTATATATGGTCGAACTATGCATTTGTCATTTAAATATGATTGTAACATAAACAAATAATATTTCAATTCTTTCACAAGTCGTTGTCACTAAATATCACCGCTCATGTGATTTTAAGATAATTAGAAAGAAAAACGATCAATTTCTATGTGTATAAATTGTCAAAGTATGCATTTCTTTAGAAAATTTGTTTCTAAAAAAAAAAACAATATTGATTGACAATTCTTCGTCGATAAACATCATCTCTTTCGTTATTTTGAAGAGGATTAGAAAAAAAAGGATTGCTTTCTGTATACAAGTAACCAGACAATGCATTTGTTCATAAAATTTGTTTATACATTAGAGAAATAATATCGAATGACCAATCTCAATCACTAAATATTACCACTCAGATAATCTGGAAGTACTGAGAAAGAAAAACGATTCCTTCCTGCCGAAAACCGCCTAAGCAATGCATTTGTTTACATAATTTGTTTATAAAGTAAACAAATTATACCATCCAACAAATTTTCATGACCAAACATGATCTTGCTGATACAATCAAGCAATGTGGCCTTACAAATATACTTTGCAAAATACATTATTTATATTTTTCGGATACTTCGACATTCATTTTTGTCGAGAATGGGATCAATTACGTCACTGATTTGAAGATAGAAGATGATAATTAAGAAATGTCCCATTTTCTCTCTTTGTTTATTTATACAAAAAATATAAAATGACAAAAATTAAAAAATCTGATCCACTGACGCTCTTCTGCAACTATCGCTGATAACTTCTGCAAAAAATTTAAAATCGGTGAAGAGTTGCAGGCTTTATGTAATTTTGAATAGTAAATTAATTGAATAGCAAATAGTAAATTCGAAGGCTTACACGTCAATAAATTAATTAATTGAATAGCTCATTAATTGATGAATCATCCTTGACTCTGCTTTTGTCTTTGGATAGAGACCAAACTAAATCGCCCGCCTCCAATGAATACACACCTGAATGCGGAAATTGTCAATTAATTAGTTAATTAATTAATTAACAATTTTTTCATTAAGTAACTGTTCAGTCAATCAATCGAATAAACACTTATTATTACTCAATTGTATAGTAATGAATAGATTAATCATCAATGGAGTAATTACTGAATTACTCCGATGTGCAATCATCTAATCTCCTCGAATATGCTCTTGTCTTTCGATAAAGACCAAAGTAAATCACCTGCCGACAATGAATACTGTTACAATATCTAAAATTGCGCAAAACATGGATCGATGACATTTTTATTAGCTGAAAAAATTTCGGATAAAGTTCCGAAAAGCGCTTACCTCCGATTAATTTGAAACTCCGTATATCTATGTATTTTGGCGCGCTGATCACGAATATGATAGTGAAAATACCCGCAAATTTGATTTTCAAGGTCAAAACTCCAAAAAACTCTAAAAATTTCGTGTTTTTCCATTTATTCCAGTAAATAAAAAAAACCTACAAAAAAGTTTTAAACAAAAGTTGTAGACCTTTTGAAAATACATATTTTATGTTGAATATGTTTTTACCTTACGACTGATAGTTTCCGAGAAAATGGACGATAAATATTCCCGCGGCGAAGTGCGTATGTATACCATTAAGCCATTTCCCTTTCGGGGTAGGCGTGACACTACCCGATTCGGGTAGTGATTCTAGGTGGATAGTTTCTTGTAGTAAATAACTACAAGTGTGGGTTCACCACACCCACGACGGGCCAACAGCACGCAGTATTCCCGAACGGTCACCCATCCGAGTACTAACCGTAAGCAGGCATCAATGCTGAAAAAAAATGAGTTAATGGCGAAAGATATGTTTCCACAAAACATTAGGGAACAAATGGGGATGGTATGCGTCCTACGTTATTTCTGTGACTAGTCACAGGGGTGCCTTCCTGCCCCCACCATGACACGTTGGAAAGGGGTTCATGTGTGACCTAAATTATTTCTGTGGCCAGTCATAGGGGTGCCTTCCC
>CAKNXH010065530.1:0-28542 GCA_932178445.1 Andricus quercusramuli | reverse complement strand
AGGTTACCATATATACCTGTAAAATTACCATAAAATACCGGAATTTTCCCTAAATTTCCGGAAATTTATGGAAATTTAAAAAAAATGAATGTTGGGTAAGTGACCATATTCACCTGTAAAATAACCATAAATTACAAAAATTTTCCATAAATTTCCGGAAGTTTATGGAACATTTTCATAAATTTCCGGAAATTTATGGAAATTTTTGAAAATGAATTTTGGTAAGTAACCGTATTCACCTGTGAAATTACCATAAATTACCGGAATTTTCCATAAATTTCCGGTGATTTATGGAAATTTAAAAAAATGAATTTTGGATAATCTATGATAAGTTACCATAAATCATCTCTAAAGTCACCATATATTAGGTTAACATTATTTTCATGCTTCATTATACAAAAGCTAATATGGACTGAAATCATGACTGTATTTCGAGAAATGTCTGAAATCATCCATTTGTTATGAAAAATATCTTATGCGCCAAGGGGGAGAGGCACTTTTTCTCCCCCTAGGTGCCTAATATACTATTTAATTATTGATTCAAAAAATGATATGACGAAAACAATGCATTATTCTACTAAAAAAATTCTTCCAAATAATATAATATTTGAACCTGGGTGGCTTAATCAAGTACGATCTCAATCATTTTTATTGTTATAAGGAATTGAAAATATCATAAGCAAAAAGTTCCATAGCAGAAGTAATGTAAAAAAAGTATTTCTTTATATATAATTTTTCAGTTAGATTAATGATGGTGTTTCAAGCGATGTTGTTTGTCTGAGTGATATAAAATTTATAATAATATAAAAGGTATTTTTATGACATACTTCAGACCAAATAAAAGGAGATAAGTTGTTGAATCCTTTATTGCACACTTTTATTTATGAAAGCTTGAATTTTAGAAAATATTCAGAATTTAAACGACATCATTTATTATAAACAAAATTTAACTGGAAAATGAAGACTTTCAAGCAATGAAGAAGAGGAATAGAAATCTACCGAAAATTTAATTTAAGATGTTTATGAACTTCAAAAAATTTTTTTCGTCCTGATGAGGAAAACATTTTGTTTTCGAAACGTTGGCTACTGACAGTGTGCAATAAAGGATTCAACAACTTATCTCCTTTTATTTGGTCTGAAGTATGTCATAAAAATACCTTTTATATTATTATAAATATAATTTTTCATAATATTTTTATGTTCTGAAAATTTGGTACAAAACAAAAAAACTGTATCGAAGTATAAAGTAGAGTTACTCACTACGTTTATTTATAACAATTATCTCAACTAATATTATGAAAAAAGAGAAACCAATATAAAATAGTTTCTGACAATTTATTTACTTTTGTAAAATGTCAGTGGGTGGTCTGTCTTATAGATTGAGAAGCGAAAATCTGTTGTTTCACTGATAAGCAAGTTATAACCCTGGCGGGCCGGCCTAACGCAAACATTACGCTACAGCGTAACGGTAAAGTAATGGTAAAGTAATGGTAAAGTAATGGTAAAGTAATATGGCATTATAATTGATAAAAGAAACAAAATTAATATGTAAACTGTTGCAATTATAATAAAACGTTGAAATTTACGTTAAATGGCCATGCCGTAATTGCAACAATTTGCTTTTGCAGCATTAAAAAATAAAAAAACATAGTGACTGTCATTGCAGTCGGGCCCCTGCATATTGGCAACCCGTTACGGGGCTTCAAGTGGGTTGCCAGTCTGCAGGGGCCTGACTTGAATGACAGCCACTTTGTTTTTTTATTTTTTAACGATGAGAATGCAAGTTATTGCAATGACGGCATGACCATTTAACGTAAATTTTAACGCTTTATTATAATTGCAACAGTTTACATATTAATTTTGTTTCTTTTATCAATTATAATGCCATATTACTTTACCATTACTTTACCATTACTTTACCGTTACGCTGTAGCGTAATGTTTGCGTTCGGCCGGTCCGCCAGGGAAGTCGTCCTTCTTTTTTACTTTCAAGCGGACCGCCTAAAAAATTTTTCGGAAAGGGCCTACACGTTTCTAGTTATGCCACTGAAGTTACTCACAATTTCAAATAGTAGGGCTAACAACACGGAGAAAAAAAGAACGCGGAACTAGTGTTGCCGAGCCATGCGAACTTAACATGAGTTACGCTAAGCCAACGCGGCTGTAGAACACTGTCGTTTTAGCAGGACTTTTCTGCTACGTTAGCAGACGCTTTCCAATGCCACACGAACCGGCTGCGATGTTCTGCCGGCGTGCGTGTTGCGTCGTGTTTTGATTATTCGCGAAGTGTTTATTATTTTATAATATAAAATATAAGCTATAGACTAAAAAGTAACCGGAAGGATGGACGATTTTTTACGTCATGTATTAGACGATTGGAGGTTAGACAACTTTATAGAACGAGTTCAAAGTATTATACTTGGAATTATAACCCGCAAATTCCTAACCCATACGTTATACCAGATATTTGCTATTCTTATAATCTGGAAATAAAATGACAAAAGCTATATGGGGCCGTATATAAATCTCGTGAAGCGTTTTTGTTTTGTTTATATCGTATCATTTTAGTTGAAAATTCATCTTTTAGGCTGGAAATATAAGTTCCTTGGTTGAAAGTTAAACTCTTTTGTTACAATTTTTTTATCTGAAGATTAGTCGTTTTAATTAGAATTTTTTTTTTTGGCTGAACATTCCTTTTTTGACTAAAAATTTAATTATTCAATTTTTGGTTGAAAAATTATATTTTTCAGTTGAAAAATCGTATTTTTTGGTATAAATTAGTCTTCTTGGTTGAAAATTCATTTTTTAAAATTTAAAATTCAATTATTCTAGTGGAAGCTTCATCATTTCACTTAACCCCTTTGTTGGCATTTACGCAATATGCGTCAAAATTTTCCGTGCCTTGTGTGGCATTGACGCAAATTGCGTCAATCTTCTTTTTTCCTATTCAACTCACTCCAGTTTTGCATTCAAGTCAAAATTCAAAATGGCGGTCGAAAATACAAAAACGGCTCGATTTGTATAAATCTCGGTACTTACGGGTTTTTGGGGGCGCTAAATCAGAATCTGAAGTCAAAATTCGAAAATTCAAAATGTCGGATCCAATATGGCGGAGGGGAATTCAAAAATGGCTCGATTTAGATAAATCTCGGTGCTCACGCGTTTTTGGGGTTGCCGAATTCGAATCTGAAGTCGAAAATTCTGAATGGCGGATCCAATATGGCGGACGAAAATACAAAAAGCGGCTCGATTTGTATAAATCTCGGTACTTGCAGGTTTTTGGGGTCGCTGAATCCGAATCTGAAGTCAAAACTCTAAAATTAAAAATGGCCATATAATGGTCCGCCATTTTAAATTTTCGAATTTTGACTTCAGATTCGGGTTCAGCGATCCCAAAACCCCGTAAGTACCAAGATTTATCCAAATCGAGCCTTTGTTTTATTTTTGTCCGCCATATTGGATCCGCCATTTTGAATTTATGAATTTTGATTTCAGATTCGGATTCAGCGACCCAAAAAACCCCAGGATAAAAAATTTTCCTGCCATTTTGGGCACTATTGTCGAATTCTCTCTACCAACAAAGGGGTTAAAAATTGATCTTTCGGATTTTTGTTGAAAGTGATTTTTTTAACGGAAAATTTAACTTATTCCAATTGAAAATTCTATAGATGTAGTTGAAAATCCATCTGTTTGGTTAAACATTAATTTATTTAACTTGAAATTGAATTATTTGATTTTAATTAAAAATTCCACTGTTTAGCAAAAAATTGGTCTTTTTAGCTTCAAAACTCAATAATTTGGTTGAAAAATAACCAACTTTGCTAAAAAATCGTCTGTTATAAATGAATTTCACTGTTTTTCATATCAAATTAAAATCTTTTTTGGTTACTCTATCAACTATTACATTTTTTGATAACAATTCATGTTTTTTAATCCGAAAAATTCGACCATTTTGTTAAACTATTTTACTATTTTTTAAACTTGAGCAGTTCCGAGCCCTTCTAAATAAACAATCATTACAAGAAGCCTCATTTGTATTCCTCTGAACAAAAAATTTCATTTTTTACTGAGTAATACCACATTTTAAAGGAATTCAAATTTATAATTATAAGTTTAGATTCAGAAATTTTCAATTCGAAAGTTTTTTATTCATGTACCAGAAAAATTAATTTCTCTTTCATTTCTTCTTACTTATTTTAAGATATAAAGTACGTACAGTCAATCTCAAATTCACAAAACATTTGCAATTATTAATAAAATCGATCATTGAGAATAGAACCACTTTTAATTTCTATGGAGTTGAACGGAGATATCTACTTTAGAAAATAATGGTCACTGTTAAAATTGCTACATTTTATGATTGAAAATTCCCTCCAGAAATCACACAATTATTATTTTTATAAACAATTTCTTTCTGAAATATTTTTAATTTTAATAAAGGCCAAGCAAAGAAACTTATCGAGAATTTTTGAAAAAATTACACTATCATTGCGATTGAATAAAAATTGCATGTTTTTTTGAGACGAAGGTAAAAACAAAATGATTAAGTACATTTTGTTCAATAAATATCTATTAAAAATTATATTTTTCAACTAAACTTCACCATATTCCTTTCCAACATCGGGTACAATTGAAACTTACTACATTTTCGTTGATTTTTTAATTGGAGTATCATATCATGCGGATACTGCCTAACATTACGGAACATTTGACAGTGTACGTGCGCCTCAAATGCTCATTTCTACAGCCATGCTAAAACTGCAGGGTTCGTGTATGCTGTAGTAGCGGTAATCTGCTGACTGGGCGATTCATGCTATAATGGCAGGACTTTCCAGCCACGGCTGCCGGACTTTTTTCTCCGTGAATCTCGCGCAGTGCTTATTGCAATGCGAAAAAGGAGATCGAACTCACTTGCAAAAGTCAAACTCACAATGCTTTGCTTACTATGTGAATTAGTTATTCATACAGTTTACATGTTCAACTGTACTATTCCAAATAGGTATTGAAGCTACTTGTTCTTAGTAATCTTTCTTTTTACAATTTGAAGTAGTAATGCTGACTTTAGGTTTTGTATATTTTGAGTTTACAATCTCATTCAGTATAAAAAACTATTTGAATTGTTTCTTGTACAATGTGAACAAGTAAACTTGAAGTTAACAATACATAAAAGTGAATCTAACTATCTACTTTTTTCCGTGTAGGAATGATATAGAAACCCTGTGGACTTTCCGTTCATCCCAAAATTACTGTCCGGCTGTGAGTAAGCGCCAAGTCCGGGGTCCCCGTTCTGCAGTGGCATGTCGAGCGCTCGAGCGCAAATACTCAAACCTCGATATCTCCGGAACTAAGGCCCATTAGATCAAAAGAAAAAATACGCCCCTAATGGATTTTAATGGACTTTTATCCTGTAAAGACCCAGTGGAATCGTTGATGTTCATCTCGCGTCCTCTCCTTGTAAGAGGAAAAAATGGGAAAATTCAACTTTCAATTGTTGAGCTCCCCTAATTCACATTGGTAAAATATTTTAGGCTTTCAACATTTTCAACTAAAAGCTTAAATAAATAAATTTTCTGATTTCAATGTTTGTCGAATGAAAATAGATAGGCGATTTCCAGTTAATAGTAAAACACTATAAAATCAAAACATCCAAATTGTAAAGTTTCGAATTTAAACGCATGAAAGCTATAGCATAGGCTATCTAGTCTTCAACATTTTTAATTCACAGATTTCAAACACTAAAAATTAACAATTGTGTTTCTTATGTTCAAAATTAAGAGTCTCATATTTAGAACAATGACAAATTGGCAGATTAAAAATAAAAAAATAAACATTCTTCACAAACAATGAGAACGCTTGAGGGTCAATATTTCTTAATCAAATATTTTGTACATTAAAAACTTTAATTTCAAATCTATAGAACTGAAAAAAAGAATTAATTTTGTGAAACAATAGAGTAATTGAAAAAGTTGAAATAAAACATTCAAAATCAATAAATGAATACTGATATATAATTTATATATAATTATATATAGGTATATTATATATATATATATATAATTATATATAAATTATATATCAGTATTAATTTATATACATATGTATATAATTAAGAAAAAAGAGTTGAACAACCACCGCAGGGTCCCACTGAGAGCAACTGCCATCTAAAAAATGTCAATAGCCCCCAGTAGAACCGCGGTAAATCACACTTGTGGCCACGTCTCACAACCATCAGATGGGAGGTCATAGGGCACGACAGAATCACGACGACAGGCCGGCAAAACCCTTGTGTGTCTTGAGGACACGAAGCGACCCAAGGATGACAGCTTTCTGCATCCATCTCGCAAGTGCCTTGGCATATTTTTGCACGCGGGTATGGCTTTAAGGCTACAAACCAGTGCTAGATTCGCACCTTCGAGAGCACCAATCACAAGGACAATTACTGGCACCGAATACTTTGGGTACAGTCGCTGCAGCTCTCTTTTAAGGTCTCGATACCTCTCCTCTTTTTCTTTCTCCTTTGCAGTGATGTATTCGGACAGAGCCGAGAATTCGATCACGAATATAGTTCGTTTCTCGAAGCCTTGGAGAACAATGTCAGGCCTCGAGTGCGCAACGTAGACTGCTGCCTGAAAATCGTAGTTCCAGAAAATTTAGCACTTCTCGTTTCGGACGATTGACTCTATCTCCATTGGAGCGTTCGGCAGGGCAGGATCGCGACCAACACCGTAAGAGCGATAAAGATGTTAATAAAGCACTCTTAGGGCCGCATTATGTCTATAGATATACGCCGTTCCTGCGTGGGTCGGACACCCCGATGGTATGTGTTCTAGGTACTCAATGTGTGCATGACACGCTCTGCACCTATCACTGGGAAGTTCTAGACATAAAATGCGGTCATGGTATGCTAAGGTGGAAATGAGAACGTCGTGGCATGTGAAAATAAAACCCTCTGTACCTGAATTAAGCCCTGATGATTTGAGGAGAGCAAAAGTTTGCTCCTTCCACAAGGACTGTTTTTCTACATTTCTGTAAAAGTTTCCGTGCATTTTCTTGTCGAGTAGCTGTTGGTGAAATTTTCCAACCTCTGCTTTCTTTACTTCGGCTTTTAGAAGTGAAGCATCTAGATGGAGTAATGCTCTTCCCTCACTTCTGATGTTAAAATTCAGGCCAACGGTCTCGGCCGCTTGCTCCGCGGCTTTGTAAAGGAACGATCCTTCGCCAATCATGTCGTGGTTCCTGACCATCTTTAGGAGATGATCTCTGCCATTTGCAACGATGTAAGCTGTACTTAGGGTTATGAAGACATTGGAGATTCAGAAGTCCGCGTCCGCCTTGACGGCGTGAAATGTATAATTGCGGAACTGACAAATTGATAAGCAAGCTTTCATACATATGCATGATCTTACGTGTGGTGACATCAAGGGCCTTAAGCTCGCTCTTCGTCCATTGAACCACCCCAAACGAGTAGAGTAGAACCGGGACGGCAAGCATGTTAGTCGTAGATACCTTGTTCAACGCCGGCAGATTGGAAGACCAAATCTGTCGAAGAAGATGCTTGTACCTGCTTCGGAGAGACTCCTTCACTGATGTTACATCCTGAATGCGGCTTTGACGCACGTCCAGGTATGTATAGGTCTCTACAGTATTAAGATGTCTAAAAACCCGTGCAGAAAATGTGACTCGGTTTTGGTAGAGTGCTAGTCATATTGCCTTAACCTTATTAGTGCGCTGAACGGGAAATCTGGTAAGGACCCGACAAGAACGTCACGCTTTGCAGAAAAGGCGCTAGCCTAGACTGATTGGCCAGATTCGAGGGAGGGTGCCTTTCTATTACCCGACTAAATAGTGAGGTCCCTTTTAGATCCTTGCTCTATTTCCCTATTAATCCTTATATTTGATTATAGGTTATGTGGTGACGATATGATTTTCGAGATTTCATGTTGAAAATGCAGAAATGAAATCTGTAACTATCAAAAAACGATCATTATATTAGAAGCTTCCAAACACGGAGAACAAGAAATAGTTGTTCGCCATTTGATTCTTTGTAGCTGAAATCTGAAAATGTAAAACTTATTGATTGAAAATATTATTAAAACTATTGATAAATTAAAAATTGTACACGATACTTACTCCGAAATAATTGATTATATATTACAATAAACTAAACCTGATATGTTAGGTATTTGTTTTGCATGGTTATTTATACAAAGATTAAAAAATTGAATATTATACAGGGTGTCCCAGTACTCAAAAAGCATATTTGTATTTTTGAATTCTAACAAAAAAATTGCGTCGAAAATAATTATAAAAAAATTGTTCTAAAGTTAATAATTACCGAGTTATTAACAATTCAAGATTAACTAATCAGAAGCACGCATTAGAAGGTCGACAGTCCATGTGCCATCGACAAGAGTGTGTGCATAAGCAAGTTCATTTCGTATGATTTCTCCTCGGATCGCTTTTGCAGTAGGTTTTAACTCTGGTGCAACTTCACACGTCAACGAGATACAAAAATGGAAAAAGATATTTTCCATAATCAACAAAATTCGACAACATTCTCATGAATTCTGTAAATTCCCTTGAAATTTGTAGAATTTTCGAGTACTCAGTGGAATTCTCGTTAATTCAATTGAGTTTAGCAGAATTGTCTTAGAAACAGCTAAATTCTCTCTAACTTTGTAAAATTCTTTTGATTTTAGCAGAATTGTTTTGAATTCAGCGAAATCCTCTTGAATTTCCTTGCATTTATCATAATCCTCGGAAAACCTGTAAAAACATCTCGTTCATTCGGTAGAATTATCTTCAATTATGTTGAATTCTCTTGAATTGTGTATTATTCTTTTAAATTCAGTAGAGTTTTTTTCTCAAAAAACCAAACTTTTGGTGGAGGTGCTGCCAGCCAGTACTTCCACTGAAGCAAATTTCAAAAATTCAACCACTGGCCATACCACGCTGAAAAACCCAGTTCTCGTTAGATCACTGAAGTTAAGCAGTGTTGGGCGCGGTTAGTACTTGGATGGGTGACCGTCCGGGAATAATACTAACTACGTGCTCTTGGCATGTCGTGGGTGTTGTGAGCCCACACTTGTAGTTATTGACTACAAGAAACTATCCACCTAGAAACACTACCCGAATCGGGTAGTGTCACGCCTACCCCGAAAGGGAAATGGCTGAATGGTATATACAAACGTATAACCAAACCAGAATTATGGGCTTTTTTGCGCTTTTCAAAATTATGAAAATCAATTTTCTTCAAACAACGCATACAATGAATTATGAGCTCAGCATAAATATGATCATATCAGAATTTTGGTCTATTCTTGTGTTTTCCAAAAACCTTCACATTTATTTTACGAAATCAAAAAAAAAAACACAACCTGAGGGAGTTGGTTGAAAAAAACGTATATCATAGCTCTAAACTACTTTATAGCTTACTAAAAACTTTTTCGGGACTTACAAACACAACCAAAAAAATCTTAAACTAAAAATAGATTCCATAGAAACCTACAATAGCATTAGACAGCCCCAACAAACCACAACCAGTATATTCAAAGAACCCCATCTCAGCTGCCTTCAAGTTAAACTGTCAAAAAATTCAAAATTTTACCCTTAAATGGTAAAGGTGGGGTCACTTGTGCCTCGACAAAATATTCTCATTCTGCTGGCTTGGAGAGAAGGGCAGAGGGAATTATATTGTATTGTTTAAACAAATGATCAAATCGGCAGTATAATGATTGATCCTTATACTAGGATAGTTGATGAGATTTCATGAATTTTGCGCAATTTTTTAGAGCACTTTAGAGCACTTTTTAAAGCACCGAGCACGAGTGACCCACCTTTACCATTGGAAGGGGCCGAAAATGACGTTACCATTTAAGGGTTAAAATAATCACCCCACACACTTCCCCAACACTCAAGCTGATATCCCCATCCCTACAATATTATTACACAGATTAAAAAAAACTACCCCTACTACATTTAACGAATCGCGTCTCAGCTGGCTTCAACAGAAGCAGTCAAAAAAATTTCAAATTAAAAATAGTCACCTAAGAGACCTTTAGTACATTTAGCGAACCCAGTCGCAATTGACTTCCGCTAAAGTAGCCACAAAACTGTTTAATTATAAACAATCACCCTACACACTTTTCCAAGACTTTTTAGGTATATCGATCCCTACTATAATATTTAGCAACTCAAAACAAAACGACTCCTAGTATATTTAACAAACCCCGTCTTAGTTACCTTCGACTTAAGCAGCCAAAAAAATTTCAAATTAAAAATAGTAACCGCATACACTTTCTCAAGACCCTTGTTGATATCTTCTTCCCTCAAATAATATTAGACAGCCCAAAAAACCACCCCAAGTAAATTTAACAAGCGCCGTCTAAGTTGCATCTAACTAAAGCAGCAAAAATAATTCCAAACTAAAAGTTGTTACTTCAGACACCTTTCCATGGCTCTAGCAGATAACTTAGTTCCTACAATAATATTATACAGCATCAAACAGCACCCCTAGTACTTTCATCGAACCCCGTCTGAGCTTCCTTCAGCTTAAACTGCTAGAAAATGATAAATTTAAACTGTCCACCCTTAAGAGGATTTTTCAGAATTCAAGATAATTCTACAGAATACAAGAGTCTTTCACAGAATTTAAGATAATTTTATGGAAATCAAGAGAGTTCTACTCAATTCAAAATAATTCTACAGATTGCACGAGAATTCTGTTGAAACAAAGAGAATTCTACTAAATTCAAGAGAATTCTGCCAAACGTAAGAGAATTCTACTGAATTGAGGAGAATTCTACGGACTTCAAGAGAATTATACAGATTTTAAGAGAATGCATAAATAAAGAGAATTCTACGGTATTCATGAGATATTTATACAGAATTCCGAAGATCTATGATTAATTTAAGGGGATTCTGCCTAACTCTAGAGAATTGTTTTGAAGTTGAAAAAATTTTGCTGATTTCCAGAATATTCTGCTGAATTTGAAAGAAAACAGGATAATTTGACGAAACTCAAGAGAATGTCTACCAAACATAGGAGAACTCTACTGAATGTAAAAGAATTATACATAATTCAAGAGGATTCTACATAATTGAAGAGAATTCTACTGAATTAACGAGATATTTTTACAGGTTTCCAGAGGATTATGATAAATGCAAGGAGATTCAAGAGAATTTCACTGAATTCAAAACAATTCTGCTAAAATCAAAAGAATTTTACGAAGTTAGAGAGAATTTAGCTGTTTCTAAGACAATTCTGCTAAACTCAAGAGAATTCACGAAAATTCCACTGAGTACTCGAAAATTCTACAAATTTCAAGGGAATTTACAGAATTCATGAGAATGTTGTCGAATTTTGTTGATTGTGGAAAATATCTTTTTCCATTTTTGTATCTCGTTAACGTGTGAAGTTGCACCAGAGTCACAACCTACTGCAAAAGCGATCCGAGGAGAAATTATACGCAATGAACTTGCTTATGCACACACTCTTGTCGATGGCACATGGACTGTCGACCTTCTAACGCGTGCTCCTGATTGGTTAATCTTTAATTGTCAATAACTCGGTAATTATTAACTTTAGAACAATTTTTTTATAATTATTTTCGACGCCATTTTTTTGTTAGACTTCAAAAATACAAATATGTTTTTTGAGTACTGGGACACCCTGTATATTAGTTGATTTGACGGAAAATAAAGAAATGTGAGGTTAGGGAATTTAGAATTTAGAAACACAGTCTACATTATTTTTAAATAATGTAACTGAATTTTTATATACTTCTACACTTCTATTTTCTTCCACATACCTCACTTTTCGAAAATTTATTATCTTTAGAATATATTACGTTCACGAGTGCCATCCTAAACATTTATAACCTCACTTTCACCTTCTGCTTTGTTACTTTTGTCCACTATTATCGAATGGTCAGTGCGCAATTTTTTTTATTCTGTATCTTTTGCTCCTTATTTCGTTTAATGCCCGTTTTTCTCCACGATTCAACCGTAAATTATAATTTACTTCGTTTATTTAAATCCACCGAAACAAATAATAAGAGACTTATAGCCACCAACCTTACGAAGCTTGAAAACTTTTGGAGCATAAGATATTGACAAATTCAGGAAAATACCTTCCGTATTTCAGTAGTTCCTGTCGAAATTCGAAATTAGGACCTTTCTAAACTTCCCTGTGATTCTCTAGAAAGCAAACAGAGGCAACCCTACCAATCCCTGACAAGAGCATGCATAGTATTTTCTAGTCAGGTTACCCTTTATAACACCCGACCCTGTTTAATGTAGGGAATATTAGGGCATTTTCTGCACGGGAACACTTATATCCACAAGCTCAGGATCCTTGGGAATGCCAGTAATCTTTCCTTTCTTTAGATTAATTTTGGCGCACTTGTTCAAACCTAAGTCCATCCCAATCTCTCCTTTGTAGTTCTTGAGGATATTTATAGCAGTTTGAAGTTTGCTTTCACCAGAGGCATATATCTTCAGGTCATCCATATAAAATACACGAGTGACCTTATGATCGCGCTGATTAGTGCAGATGAGCGCTGATTCGTTGTCACACGATAATTTCTTGATCACTATGCGCGGATGTACCTTCAAGCTTTTCAACAGACAGATGATAAGTCTATAAGAGGTTGAATCGAAAGCTTTCCGGTAGTCAATCCAGGCCATTGACAGGACGCGCTGATGGGTCGCAGCGTCTTTACAGACACACGTATCAATTAGGAGGTTCTCTCGACAGCCTGCTACACCTTTTTTCGAGCCACGTTGTTCTTACATCTCTCGCCATACAGGCTAAATTCGTCGAACAATCCTGTTGTTTAGGACAGCTGTAAAGATCTTATACAGTGTGTTCAAACAAGTTATTGGCCTGTAATCCTCTGGGTTGGACAAGTTGCGTTTTTTCGGCAGGAGTATAGTTCGTCCTAACACCAGTCGCTGCGGAATGGGCGTCTCCGACTTTAAATATGAGGTGAATATGCCGGCCAAATGTTGGTGTGTAAAAGTAAACTTCTTCCACCAGAAGTTCTTGATAGAATCTAGTCCAGCAGCGGAAAAGTTCTTCGTGCCTCTAAGTGATTTTTTCACCTCTTCGGCAGTGATGGATGGACATTCCTCCTCAGATTTAATCAGGTTGTCGCAAAACTCCTTGAAGCGGATGATATTGTCAGTATCTTCTTTCAACTCTAGTGTTTTCGGGATCTTGTACACCTCTCCCCAAAAGGTCTCTACCTCCTAGGGCTTGGGTGGATTTTTTACAAAAACAGGGGGATCACTGAAGAGGCGTGATGGGTCAGCAAGAAACTGTTGATTCTCCCTGTTCCATCTCTCCCTCTTCTGTATCCTCCTCCTTGCGTCAGATAACAGCCTTATTTTGTCAACAATATGCTGCTTGATTTTCAGCAGCTTTGACTTGTTCAGTGTGTGATTCAAGGTCCTTAGTTCTTGGGCGAACTTTCGAACCCATTCCGTGAACGGTCTACCAGATGTTATGTAGTCAATCACACATTGAACACGGGACACATTCTGTTTTGCCTATCCAATTTGAATCAGCCAAAGCTCTCGCAGCACCATAAACTGAGCAATTGATGGTCCAGAGGTCGGACTCTTGCGAGATATCTACACGAATGGAGGAATCCATTTCAGACAGATCTTGTGGCTTAGGAGGAACTTGCATGTTAATGTTCCTTCTTGTACTGAAACTGTGATCATCTCTCAGAAGGTGCCTGGTTTCTGCAGTTTGTCTTAATTTCGCTTCCTCATCTTCATCTGCAGCTTGATCAAATAGTGGTTGGGGAAGCGCTCCGCGTACATATCCATTTTTCCGGAGGTTGCCGGTTTGATTTCGCAAAGACTGATGCGAAACGTGCTGGAGCTCTGGTTGTTTCTGGCACCACAGAGTGTACATACGCGCCATAAGGCCTCTACGAACAGGGATAATGCTGGCATCGTAGCATTCTAGCGCGTCATCCTTGAGTTGATCCGTCCACTCAATGTGGGCGTTTTGCCGGTTCGTCGTCGTGTTTCCATCTAAATTATTTTCAGCACCCGGGTCTAGGATGATCGGCATTGTTTGCCGACCCATTCATGAATATGAGGAAAATGTTTGCGAGCAAATTGCGGTTGACAAATTTGAGCAATAATGGAAATTGTTGCTTAAAATTACAAAAATGTGCAACTATACTATCTTCAGTCCCAATGAAGATATTAAAGCGATTCAAACTTCAAACTGTAACGGATAGGCTCTGTAATTATTTACAATCTCCCGGAAGGATGTGATTGTTTTATTTTTGGTGGAAATCGCGATATTTTCAGATATTTTTGTTGTTGTTGGAAAGTAAGTGTTAGGAACCAGCGGGGTTGCATTTTTGTTTTGTTTGAAGGTCAGAAGAGGCTTCAGTGTCTGAGCAAGAGTTCAGAAGCACGGCTCAATGAAAGACATCAGCGGTCAGCAGCAAAAAAGGCACCCCCACTGCTTTCTGACACTTGCTTTGAAACAAAAAAAAAATGTCTCAAAATATCGCGATTTCCGCCAAAAATAAAACGATCACATCCTTCCGAGAGATTGTAAATAATTACAGAGCCTATCCGTTACAGTTTGGAGTTTGAATTACTTTAATATGTTCATCAGAACTAAAGATAGTATAGTTGTACATTTTTGAAATTTTAGTCAACAATTTTGATAATTTCTCAAATTTGTCAACTGCAGTTTGTTCACAGATGTTTTCCTCATATTAATTTTTTTTCCAAATTTTTCCATTGCCTTTTGTATAAGAAAAAATGTTCTAACCTTGACTTTTCTTAAATTAGCCCGAAATTCCTTACTTTTTTTACATTTTTCAGTCTGCGAAACACAACAAAATTTGCACATTAACGTCCTTAAGCTCATTCACGCAAAACACTTTCAGCTTTCAAACGACTATTTACTTATTACTTTAGCATTTTTTTTGACAGAGTTGTTAAGCTTCAAAGGCAGATGCCTATGATTTTTGCGCCAAAAGTAATCAACATTTCTTATTTTCTTCAGAAAATGAAACCTGAAAATGAAGAGTATAATTTGGAATATAAGTGTAACTTTTTTTACACACTGGAATATGTTATTTTCTATTTAAAATGAGTTATTTGGTGTTTTCGATTTTAGTTTTCCTTGTACATTGACTTTATCATTCTTTTATTACTGAGAAGACAATGCATAACCTCAAAGTGAAGTATATTATAATTTGAAAGAAAAATATAACTGTAACTTTTTTTACACACTTGAATATGTCATTGTTTATTAAAAATGAGTTATCTGGTGTTACCGATTTTATCTTTCCTTACCCATTTACTTTATCATTCTTTTATTACGAAGAATATTTTTATATAATTCTATTTGTGGGAGTTATAGCCAGTTTAGAAGTGTATAAATTATTGGTTTTCGAAAAGTTTGACTTGTGCAAATTTTCTGTTTTATTGAAACTCCGAGGAATTGTATTTATTGTAGAGAATATTTTCAGAAACAAAATAAGCCGCGTCAATGATAACAATTAAATCTAAAATTATAATTGTTATCTACAACGGATAAAAGTCGTAAAACACGAACTAAGGTCTTTCATATGTACAATGGAAAATTAAATATTCAACTAATAATGAAAATGAATAAATGCTCACTACAAAATTGATTTCTGAATAGTTTTTGAAACTCACTGTAGGATATTTTAAAGCCAAAATTAATTACTGACGAACATTCGGAAGATAATTTTTATTTTAAATCACGTTGAATGACATTTACAGACAAAAAATAAATTTTGGAGTCGTTTTCAAAATAACTCACCATAAAGATTCTTCAGAGAACAACTGTACCTTTAAATCTTCTTTGAATATATAATGTGTAAATCTCAAGAAAATAAGAAATGTACTGAGTCGAATGCCGTACACTTTTGACTATGCTGTTGTCCGGCAGACCCCGTCGGAATTCGTTCCCTGTAATATCATGTCTCGTAACACTTGTTCGTACTTAAATTTTTTCCCGTCCACACAATATAATAGGAAACTCTTCAGTTTCAATAATCTAGTTCTTACCGGACTCGACACGAAGGCACCCGAATGTTTTCGCGTTCGCGATCTCGCATCCCCCACCACCATCGTTCCGCGCCGTTCCGTGTCGTGAACGCGCTACATCGCATCGTCTACCTTCACCCCTACCCCCAAAACCCGAGTTTACCCGAAATCACCCGACTGTGCTCGAATGCGCTAAGACGCAGCCCCCATAATCAAATCGACTCCCAGAGTGTCGGTCCCAGCACAGCACCCCCCGAGTTCTCCAATCCCCGTGTCAACACGAGTTGACACGAAAGTAGCTGACCGCACTCGAGTGCGATGCAATCTCGCATCCCCCATCACCATCGTTCCGCGCCGTACGGCGTCGCGTCCTGCGTGCACTACATCGCATAGTCTCCTCTCGCCCCTTCCCCCGTCATGCTATTTCGCAACGCAAACCCACTTCCTTGATCGCATCCGGTATACATAAGGGGGGGGGGGGGAGGGCTGAAGTCCTAGGGCCCCTGGTACGATCAGGGCTCCTCCGCTTCTCTTTTTCCTATTACTTTTCTGTTTGTTTATAAGCATAGTCTCTAACATAGCAATTTAAGTGACCATATCTATAAAAAGAAAAAATAATTTAAAAATATGTTATCCTCGTTCTTGGTCATGAAGTACTTTCTATCCTATTGTTGAAAATAAAAAAATTAAATTTTCAAATGTTGAAAAGTGAAGAAAATTGAAAACGAAAGAAAATGGTAGAAAGTTGAACACTGAGTTGTCAACAGTTGAATGTTCCTTAATTTCAACCTGTTGAATTCAACATGAGGATTTATTGAATAAACATTTGATTTCATAAAACAAAAATTTAGGAAAAAGTCGATTTTTCAAAAACCAGTCGCTACTTGCAAATAATGTTTGTTGGCAAATTAATATTCATCCAATGGAAATCAGTGGGAAATTGAGGAGATTGACAAAAATTCCAACTTTGAGCATCTGCTTGTAGCTATGCTCAGTTTGTAAAAGAAAATTCTTTAATATCAGAAGTCATTAAAAAATCATCAAACATTATTTGAAAATTCAGTAATTCTTATCAAAAGATTGTTTCTTCTTATATACATGTAAAGATTAATGTGTAATCTTTCCCTGATTTTCCCCCTTTTTCGCGAAAAAATTAGCCTAGCTCCCCTTTTTTGAACTCCTTTTGAACTGTGACAACCGAAGACAAATCTCAGAAATACTAGTTAAAAAACAATTTCTCACAGAAGTCGACACAGTTGACCATTTTTTGACGCCCATTGTTTACACAAATTAACTTTAACATCAAATGATTTTTTATGTTTTCTACGTACACTCATCCTTCAAACGAGGGCCACTCTCCTTGGTAGACGGCCTACCTTCGAAAGCAATTAAAATGCGACGAGCGAGCACTATTTCGTCACCACTTCGAGGTCACTTCGAGCGCCGGCACTTCAGTTTAGGCTGTTTAGGCTGTTCAGTTTAGCGTGAAAAGGGCCCTCGTTTAAAAGGCCCTCGTTTGAAGGATGACTGTATATCAGCATTAAATAGGATACACAGCGAGCTTATTGATATTTTTTTCAGAGAAATAAAATGAAATCTGCAAAATTGTCCTTTTTGCCCAACCTTCCGTTAAATGAAAATTAAAAACAAAATAATCAAGTAAATACGATATCCGTCCCACTTTAAGGCGATACAATAAAAACTTCATCATTTTAAAGAATATTTTTAGTCTCGATTAACCTTTCAATAAAGTATTTATAACATACTTTTATTATTATTTTCTTCATAAACTCGCCTCTAACATATTTAATAAACTTCAGTTACTTAATCTCTCAAGCCGTAAAATTAGTGAAGACCTGGTTTGTTACTGAATTTTAGTGTCCATTTTTTTTTCTTTTCAGTGAAAGCTCATTACCCAAGTATTAATTTGCCAAAGCAGTCATATACGCTTTTTCGCAGTTTTCGAGAAAATCTACTTTGAAATATTCGCCACTGGCGAAAAACACTTAACGCGCCGGCTTCATAGCCGGAAGGTTGCGTGTTTGATTCTCGCTATCTGCACTTTTTCATTAATTCTGTTTGAGCATTGATCAGACATTTAGTTGCTAGTGGAGTGTATTGGGGTTCTAATAACCACAGCCAAATTTTACTTGCAATTGGAAGAGTTTATTTTATGGAATAAAAAACCTCCACTTGAAAAGTGGAGGAAAAAGCCGAGAATCAAATAGTCATCACAAAAATAAGACAGAAATTACAGACCTTAAGATTGGAATGAGACTTGAACATCGGAATGACTACCAGTCCGCTACACTTTAATCCACACAACGGCAAGCTGATAGCATCCAATCCACACAATGGCAAATAAACATAGTACAATACGAGACTCGTTCACACACACAAAATGGAACCTCTCACTACGAAGACTTAACTAGAACTGACTGTACCTTCAAGAAAATGATAATTATAAAAGTCAAAACAAATTCCTGAATCCATTGCATATAAAGTCGTGCGAAAAGGTTCCATTCCACCTGCTCGGCGCTGACCTTTGAGCTATGCGCAGAGTTTACAGTTTTATTTTCAGGTGCAGCCCCTTTTCCGGAAATGAATCAATTAACAAAAAGAAAAAAAAACTAAGTCTGACTCTCTACAATTTCAGATGACATTAAAAAGCAGCCAAACATCCCGCCCGCCTTCGTCCGCAGGATGGAAATATAACCTAGAGATTGAATGTTATATATATACGCTATAACAATGAGTAGTACACAAGGATACAGCCTAGCCATCCGCCCAGCCTGGCTATGATGTCGCAGCACTTGGTGATGGTAGAGAGAGAGAGAGAGAGAGAGAGGGCAGAGATTCGCGATGTGACGACGTAGGATATTAGTGGCCGTTTTTACTGTAGCCACCCTAACAATATTGTCAGGGTCAGGATGAACCTCAACAACGCGTCCCAAAGGCCACTTCGAGGGTGGATATCGTTCGCCCTTAACAAGGACCAACTGACCCACAGCGAAGTTTTCGGATAGACTGCGTCATTTGTTCCGCTCCTGAAGGTGTTGGAGGTATTCCAGTGACTAGCATTTCCAAAAGTTGTCACGGACACGTTGAAGAAGTTGGAATCGACTCAGGCGGTTCTCAGGTATTTTTGGAATTCCAGCGTCAGGAAAGAGACTTACATTGCTGCCAATACAAAATGAGCCGGGCTTAACACTGTAAGGGAAGCGCTGAACATCCTCTTTTTGTTCCCGGGCAGCTCCCTGGAAGGTTGTGCCATTGTCGCTGTACAACTTGTGGCAGTCATCGCGACGACCAACAAACCGGCGATATGCGGCCAGGAACGTAACCGTGGTTGAGTCACTTACAACTTCCAGATGAACTGCATGTGTTGCGAAAAAAAAACAAAAAGGGTAATATGCCCCTTGTAAGAGCGATAACCGCGGCCCTTTGTCGTACGTATCGGGATAAGCCCAGCGTAGTCCAGACCCAAAGAAATGAACAGCCACGCTGGAGTTACTCGATCAGCTGGAAGATATATCATTAATTGTGACGCCAGGCGAGGCTTTACGTGTTGACGGATTATACAGTTTCGAACTTCAGTTTTGATAAAGACCCATTCGTGGTAAAAAATGCGAGTTCCGCGCAAAATGTACCCGCCTGAGACACTCGAATGATCGCTGCGCGAGCGTCAGCAATCTCTGAAAAAGTCAGAAATGAAAAATTAGGCATTTCCCCCCTCTTCGACTCTAAAGATTCAACAGGGAGCGGCGACAGCATACCACTAGGCGGATCAGCCGCGTTAGTGTCGGGAACCGTGTCAGTAATTCCGTTTCAGGTATCTGCTCTCGCACGTGCATTATTCGCTGGGCATCCGGCCGATCTGGCCAATCCGCTGCGGACAATGAGAGCCATTGTGGTCCATGCCACCATTTTCAATACCTTTAAATTCATCAGGCCTCATTCCACGAGTGACGAGATCAGCCAAACTTTCCTTGATAGACACGCTCCTCCACTCAGCCTAAGGCGGCTCGGTTTGGATAAAGGACACGCGGTTAGCAACAAAGGTTTTCCAATAGCATGGGTGTTTGCGTAACTACGCAAGTACTACTTGTCTGTCAGACCAAGCAAAGACAGGTAGATATGTAAAGAAGGGCAGCCTATGAATGTGACAGACAAGTCTCACAAGTAGAGCAGCTGCGCTCAGTTCGAGATTCGGGATGCTTATTGTCTCGACAGGACTCACCTTAGTTTCAAGTCATAAGAAGCGACAACTGGTGACGGCCGTCATCAAGCTGGATTACCAGATAAACCACTGCGGCATATGCGCGAGAAGATGCATCCCAGAAGCCATGAAGCTGCTACCGAGAGTCTGGAGAGGTTCCCAGCCAGCGATCGATCGAGAGTGTACGGATGCAGGTTATTGAGTTACTATAATCAGTCCATCGCTCCAGGATGTTCAGCGGCAAAGAAGAGTTGGCAACACTGAATCCCAACACATCCATCACTGGATTCAAAAGCAAGCCCAACGTCTTAACGGGCTCATTGGGAGCACTTTTTTTTTGGTTCATTCCGGATCCCCATGCCTGCTGCGTCCAGAAAGCAGATCAGACTGATTTGCTGCCCATTTATACAACTCGAAGAGAGTACAGAGCAAAATTGCAGCCAATTCTTCTCGCTTTAGAATCGCAATATCTAATCTGTGAGCCCCCGCGAAAATATCATCGACATAGGTATTGCGCTGGTGGCAACAAGCACCAAGGGGAAAACGCTGCTGCTCATCCTTTTCCAGCTGGACTGGTGTGCAAATGGTCAAGTATGGGGCACATGCGGTCCCATAAGTGACCGTAGTCAAACAATGATCTACGGGCGGATCCACAGAATCAAGAGCCCAAAGAATTCTCTGCAGATCACGATCCTCAGTTTGAACGCGGATTTGGTGAAAGATCTTTATGATGTCCGCTGTAAGAACAAAGCGATATCTGTACCAATTCAGAAGTATCAGAGTGATATCGCCCTGAAGAGCAGGCCCCGGCATTGAGAATCTATTTAGACATTGCTGTTCTGCGGTGAGTCGTGAGGCATCGAAGACAACACGAAGCTTTAGCTGATGCGGACTGGACGGGATAACCGCATGATGCGGTATATACCACGCTCGTGGATTGCCTATTTGAGAAACAGGAACTCTTTCTATATGCCCCAACTCCTCCTAAACTTTCATGAATGCACGATACGAGATCGCCAGGCGACTGTCCCGGGCAAAACGACGGCTCCGATCGCAACGGGAGCCGAATGATATATCAGCCATCGGGAGCGCGGACATGAGTATCAAGAAACAGTCGCTCGCAGGTCTCATCCTCAGGTTTCATTTCGGGACTATTATTAGAAAATTCTTCCAGCGTCAAAAAACGTTGCGAAGCCTCCTGAAGGTAATTATCATGAACACAATGCCCAGCTGTAAGAGAGGCTCGTGATGGGGCGCCCGCCCGCCGTAGCAGGACGGAGTGAGTCGATCCTGAAACAATAACCCCAAAGCACTATCCTGGGCAATTAAAGGTGAAGGTGGGATATGGCGCAAGAGAGCTCGCAGGATCCGACAATACACATTGGGCCCCATTACGACATCGACTGACTTGAGTTTGTAGAAGTGAGGATCCGATCAGAAAAGATCACCATACCGGCTTAATTCGAGGTCAGTGCTCAGTTTTGAGGGAAGGTTTAATGTAAGGCGAGGAAGGACCAATGCCTTAGTCTCCAGATGGAATGAGGCATTACTAATTGAGCGCAGTGACAGATTTACATTAGCACGGGCTGTACCGGCGAGTGACGCACCCACTCCCGTTAATGCATTATTTACGCGGTGTTTGCGTAACTGGAGTAACTACACAGTGGTTTCCTTAACAAAGAAGGCGTCAGAGCCTGGATCGACCAGGGCGCGAGAACAGATCTGGTTTCCCGTAGAACCAATCAGCATAATCTCGGCTGTCGCGAGAAATACCAGTCGTTATGTGTCAGAAAAACTTGAAGTCAACGCGGATAAATTGGTTGAGGGAGCAGGTTGTTTATGTTCACTTGCGTGGCCAGACAACTCTTCTCCTTTTTTTTATAGTTCGTTCTCTGCCCAGTGCGAGTGGTGTGTAATGACGAGTGGTGCTTGTCTCTGTATGTTTCACACCTATACTTCGATTTGCATCTTTGGAATTTATAAGACCCCAAGCAATTAAAATACAGGCATATACATGACATATAATCGAAAATTTAATGACTCTAACAATAGTTTAGAGGAAAGAAAAAAATAAAGAAGAGCTACAGGACGAATGTAATTCTATTATGTAAGGGAAAAAACTATTTAAGATTGCAAAACTAGGATGTATAAAATTGAAAATCAATTTCAGCTATAAAATGATGACATACATGTTAACCTAACCTCTTTTGACTTTGATTTGTTTCTCGTATCATGCGTACGACACTAACCACCAAAATGGAAAAATCATTCATGTTTTTTCTTTGTTTCGTGATATCCATACATAATCGAGTAGCCCGTGACACTTTTGCGACGCAGTAACTTTGGCTTGAGAACTCCGCAGAAGTCCCCTGATTATGAATATCAAACTTACTTTTTCGAAATCTGGTGCGACAATTTCTTAAAGAATTTTTTGAAAGTATTACATTATTCTTTCAAGATAAAAATGTTGTAAAATTTTATTCGGAAAGTTCACGGAAAAAAACTCGTATGCCATAACAAATTCTTCATGTAACGACCCATCTTCAAGTAAGAGCGTTACAAAAAATTGAATTTGCACTTAAATTGGCATACTGCGGCTGCATATCTCGACAACTATTGGACCGAAAACTTTCAAAAAAAAATGTAAATAATTTTTCAGGACACATGCTCCACGAGGAGAAAGAAAATTTTTCGAAGGAGCAAAAACTTGTGTTAATGTATAAGTGTAAAAAATTGTCCTTTTTTAACAAATCTGACGTTTTTATTCGCGTTGCTTGAATCAGACACAAAGAAAAACTGTTATCTCTTTTAAATTTGCTCTTGATTCAAACAATTTGCTACTTACGGCCTCATAAACAATGAACTGCAGAATAATGTGTGGTCTGTCCCAGCCTCAATCTTACAATTAGGATTTTCGATTTTTTTCAGCTGCTTGTTTTTGGTAGCATCCTGACAATCTTTCTCTCTGGGAGGTTACCGCACAAGATTCTTCTTTTGCATAAAATGTGATATTATGCAACGTTTCGATGCGATGTGTGGCATGTCAAAGAAGTGATATCTGGCGGGAAAAAAGTAAATAAAGCAATCGATTACAAGTGCATGTCATTTATTGTGTCCTTGTAATCGCAAAAATCCGTGGATACTAATAAAGCTATTTTTAAATTGCTATTTTAGAGACTATGATTATGAACAAAAAGAAAAGTAATAGGAAAAAAAGAAGCGGAGGAGCCCTGATCGTACCAGGAGCCCTAGGACTTCAGCCCTCCCCCCCTTCTGTACACCGGATGCGATTAAGAAGGTGGGTTTGCGTTGCGAAATATCATGACAGGTGAAGGGACTGAAGGGGCGAGGGGAGGTTGTGCGATGTGGCGCGCGCACGAAGCAACATGGTGCGCAACGACGGTGGTGGAGGATGCGAGATGGCATCGCACTCGAGCACGGTCGGACTGTGCTCGCACCATCGACATATAGAAATGGGCCGTTAACCTGTGGGGAGCACAGAAATGGGCTTTAGAGGGAGAAAAAACATTTGAGGGGTAGATCTGTCTCTTTCACGATAAAGCTAATTGGTCGAGAGCATTTTCGATAGGTGGAGCTTAATGAAGCACAGGACCGTGCTTTGTATCGCGAATGCCCCACTAATGTGTTGTTTATAGTCTACCTTTCAGAGTTTATTGAATTATAATTCAATGTGAATAAACATTAGAAATGGTGGTAGCCTGTGCAGTTTGTGGGCGTTGTAAAGATGCTTATGCAAGGATATGCTTTCGTACGTGAGTAAAGTTATTGAATAGTAAAATCAAAAATCTGTCAACAAAAACATAACCTCAAAATATGAAAGTATTGTACCTATGTAATACAAATTTTTGTTTCTTATTTCATAGAAATATTTCTGATTGTTGTTTTGATAAGCTAATTAAGGCATGATATTTTTCTTGAATGTTTTCAAAAATTCAATTTATTATAACTACATATTGATATTCTATTCTTTATGCTTGTTTACGAAAAAAATTAACCATAGAGAATATTTAGACAGTGCGCGGGGCATGCGATTCACTTGATACAGTCTTGGAACAGAAAAAGGCAGATCTACCCCTCAAATGTTTTCTCTCTTTCTAGAGCCCATTTCAGTGCTCCCCACAGCATTATCGGTCCATTTCTATATGTTAATGGCTGGGACCGACACGCTGGGACTCGATTTGATGGTGGGGGGCTGCGTTTTAGCGCACTCGAGCACAGTCGGGTGCTTTCGTGTAAGCTCAGGTTTTGGAGGTCGGGGTGAAGGGAGACGATGCAATGTAGCGCGCTCACGACGCGGAACGATGGTGGTGGGGGATGCGAGATAGCGAACCCGAAGACATTCGGGTGCCTTCGTGTCGAGTCAGGTTAGATTATTGAAACCGAAGAGTTTCCTATCATATTGTGTGGACGGGGAAATTTGAGGCACTTCCTCCAGTTCGATTTTTAGCCTTTTTATTACTCATGCCCATTTTCCTTCCACACGGATGAATTGTTCGATGTAATATTTTAACCAAATAATCTCAAGGGCATAATGCCCAACCTCTCGAAATCTGTTTTTTGGAAAACGGTCTTGTTTTTTTTCAATTAATCGAAAATGTGGTTTATTTCTGCGCCTGTAAACGAGCAATATGCCACCGGGAAAGTACCCCCGTTAAACCTTAAACAGGCGCTCCGAATTTCACATAGAATTTATCATAATTTACCGCGACGGTTTTCGAGGATGCTGACCCCAGGGGGTAGGTCGTAACTCATCCGCCCTTTTCATTGTTGCATCCTGACACGATTCGAGCCACTTGAACGAAATTGATAATTATTAAAATATGCAGGAATTGAATTTTCATCTGCTGCATTAGGTTCATTACATAATTACGAGACGAATAAAAAAGATACAAAAAAATCGGTTAACCCGTTCAATTTCTGTTGGGAATTTTGGTAATTTTGCATTCTATTCAAGATTACCTTCAATACTGAGAAAATAGACCAATTTTCCTAATCCTTTTTAAAAAATTTTTGTCAATTATATCATTTTCAAATTTTATCAGCTAATAAAAATGTCATCGATGCATGTTTTGCGCAACTTTAGAGATTGTAACAGTATTCATTGTCGGCGGGTGATTTACTTTGGTCTTTATCGAAAGACAAGAGAATATTCGAGGAGATCAGATAATTGCACATCGGAGTAATTCACTAATTACTCCATTGATGATTAATCAATTCTTCATTGCTTCCTTATGAATGGGGGTTTTAAATTGCCTCAATTCTCGAATATACTTTTTCATACAGGGTGTCCACGCCAGGGCTTACCAAAAAGTATGCAACCCGCTGTGCACGGCCATAAGAATAGCATTGGCGATTGATATCCAGGTCTGATAGGTATTTTGTACTTTCATAAGAAGATATCTTGAATTATTTTGTCAAATAATCATTTTTTTCAACTTTTTTTTTGGTTAAAAATTAATTTGGCCACTGAAAATTTAATTTCCATTTTTTGTTGAATATGCACATTTTTGAACATTAAAGGTAATAATAAAATACATCAGAATTTAAGTATTTCTTTCATTTTAAATTAACATTGAAGATTATTTTACTTTTTTCCTTGAAAGTTTGTTAAAAATTGAATGATTTAATTTAAATATTTAATTTGATAATACTTTGGTAGAAAAGAAATCTTCTTACTTGACATGCAGTCTTTCTTTGTTGAAAATGCAACTATTTGGTTAAAAATTAATCTGTTTTATTTAACAAATCAACTGCTTTGTTTCAAATTCATCTATTTGGCTGAATTAAACTGCTTTTTATTCAAGATTATAATCTTTTTTTGTTTGAAATGTGAATCATTATTATTTTTTGTAGAGAAGTCATCAGCTCTTTCGCTTGAAAATGAAGCTACAATTCCAATTTGTATATTTTTAATACTTTTTATACTTTTATTTTTGCTCAATACTTTTAAGGTACAAAAAAACGTTGAAAGTTAAGAATGCATTTTTTGTTTTGTAGAAAATTAAGACTGAAATTTTTTGAGTTGAAAACACAACTATTACTTTGACAATGTAAATATTGTGTTGAAATGTCAACTTTTCTGATTAAAACGTCAACGATCTTCTACAAATTTCGTCTTCATTAGCTTGAAAAGTCACTTACTTTGGCAAGTTGTACTTGGCAATCATTTCAATAATTTCAGGATCTATTTGAAATGCATTCTTCATCCACTTTGAAGACACTTTGAAGACGATTGGAAAGAAAAAAAGATCAATTTCTATCTATATATGGTCGAACTATGCATTTGTCATTTAAATATGATTGTAACATAAACAAATAATATTTCAATTCTTTCACAAGTCGTTGTCACTAAATATCACCGCTCATGTGATTTTAAGATAATTAGAAAGAAAAACGATCAATTTCTATGTGTATAAATTGTCAAAGTATGCATTTCTTTAGAAAATTTGTTTCTAAAAAAAAAAAACAATATTGATTGACAATTCTTCGTCGATAAACATCATCTCTTTCGTTATTTTGAAGAGGATTAGAAAAAAAAGGATTGCTTTCTGTATACAAGTAACCAGACAATGCATTTGTTCATAAAATTTGTTTATACATTAGAGAAATAATATCGAATGACCAATCTCAATCACTAAATATTACCACTCAGATAATCTGGAAGTACTGAGAAAGAAAAACGATTCCTTCCTGCCGAAAACCGCCTAAGCAATGCATTTGTTTACATAATTTGTTTATAAAGTAAACAAATTATACCATCCAACAAATTTTCATGACCAAACATGATCTTGCTGATACAATCAAGCAATGTGGCCTTACAAATATACTTTGCAAAATACATTATTTATATTTTTCGGATACTTCGACATTCATTTTTGTCGAGAATGGGATCAATTACGTCACTGATTTGAAGATAGAAGATGATAATTAAGAAATGTCCCATTTTCTCTCTTTGTTTATTTATACAAAAAATATAAAATGACAAAAATTAAAAAATCTGATCCACTGACGCTCTTCTGCAACTATCGCTGATAACTTCTGCAAAAAATTTAAAATCGGTGAAGAGTTGCAGGCTTTATGTAATTTTGAATAGTAAATTAATTGAATAGCAAATAGTAAATTCGAAGGCTTACACGTCAATAAATTAATTAATTGAATAGCTCATTAATTGATGAATCATCCTTGACTCTGCTTTTGTCTTTGGATAGAGACCAAACTAAATCGCCCGCCTCCAATGAATACACACCTGAATGCGGAAATTGTCAATTAATTAGTTAATTAATTAATTAACAATTTTTTCATTAAGTAACTGTTCAGTCAATCAATCGAATAAACACTTATTATTACTCAATTGTATAGTAATGAATAGATTAATCATCAATGGAGTAATTACTGAATTACTCCGATGTGCAATCATCTAATCTCCTCGAATATGCTCTTGTCTTTCGATAAAGACCAAAGTAAATCACCTGCCGACAATGAATACTGTTACAATATCTAAAATTGCGCAAAACATGGATCGATGACATTTTTATTAGCTGAAAAAATTTCGGATAAAGTTCCGAAAAGCGCTTACCTCCGATTAATTTGAAACTCCGTATATCTATGTATTTTGGCGCGCTGATCACGAATATGATAGTGAAAATACCCGCAAATTTGATTTTCAAGGTCAAAACTCCAAAAAACTCTAAAAATTTCGTGTTTTTCCATTTATTCCAGTAAATAAAAAAAACCTACAAAAAAGTTTTAAACAAAAGTTGTAGACCTTTTGAAAATACATATTTTATGTTGAATATGTTTTTACCTTACGACTGATAGTTTCCGAGAAAATGGACGATAAATATTCCCGCGGCGAAGTGCGTATGTATACCATTAAGCCATTTCCCTTTCGGGGTAGGCGTGACACTACCCGATTCGGGTAGTGATTCTAGGTGGATAGTTTCTTGTAGTAAATAACTACAAGTGTGGGTTCACCACACCCACGACGGGCCAACAGCACGCAGTATTCCCGAACGGTCACCCATCCGAGTACTAACCGTAAGCAGGCATCAATGCTGAAAAAAAATGAGTTAATGGCGAAAGATATGTTTCCACAAAACATTAGGGAACAAATGGGGATGGTATGCGTCCTACGTTATTTCTGTGACTAGTCACAGGGGTGCCTTCCTGCCCCCACCATGACACGTTGGAAAGGGGTTCATGTGTGACCTAAATTATTTCTGTGGCCAGTCATAGGGGTGCCTTCCC
>CAKNXH010065527.1:5554-31281 GCA_932178445.1 Andricus quercusramuli | reverse complement strand
ATTATCCTAGTCTTTATGAATTCTAAGTCCGTGCTTGTTTTTCTGATCAACGATCATTACATTTAACGAATTTTTAATAGTTTTGAAGAAATAGGAAAAAAAAGTTTGCTTCCGAGGAAGCTATCAGTGATTGTAATTTGGATCCTGGTTTTTGAAAATGTCACAAAAATTCATCACTCCCGAAGATGATCTTGATCGACTTCTTCTGGAGAAATTTACAAGTGAATTTCGAACTGGTTATATTGCCATTGATGGAGTCTGTCTTCCAGAGTATTTTCAAAAATTTGCTGATAGAATTGAAAATTTTGAAGTGCGAGATGATGACATTTGGGTTTGCAGTTTTCCAAAAACGGGTAAGTTTTTTCTCACCAGCGGTAATTATTATCAGCTGGTACATAATAACATAAATAGAGACGATACTTTTGTGAAAGGAAAATTTTTTAATTAAACTTTTTAATAAGTAAATCTTTCATGATTAGTAATTGAAATACGAACTACTGTAAATAAAAAAAATATTAAAGAGATAATTGATATTGAACATGAAAAACATCTTCAGGGTTTTAAAGTATCACTAATTGGATTTTTCCTAATTATAAAAAAACTAAGAATTGAACAATCTTCCGGGTCCGGATGATGGTAAAAATTATTTTATTCCTTACCCTAGACACAATATGGACATTGTTTTCAAAACTGAGATATTCTGAATTTCGAACTCATTTCATAATGAAAATGTCGTTTAAAAGTTGATTACTGAGCCTCTAAATTAAAAAAATTTCAATATCTTTTTCACCTCGATACATTTTTTGTTTAGAAGCATTTCAATAAAAATAATGTCAATAGTGATAGGAAATCAGGGAAAAGTCAAGGAATTTTATTTATATATTTGGTTTAAAATTGGTATTTTTTGTTTAAAAGTTGAGTTACTTTCTTAAAAATTCATTTTTTGGTCGTAGATTCATCATTTCAGTTCAAAATGTATCTCTTTGGTTGAAAACTTGATTATTTTATTAAAAATTCGATTTTTTGTTGTGAATTCTATTATTTTTTTGAAAACTCAACTTTTTGATTGAAAATCTAACTATTTTGTTATAAATTAGTTTTTTTTTCTTAAAATAAAAATTTAATTATTTTAATGATAAGTCAAGTATTTTCTTAAAATCTATTATTTTTTGGTCGAAAATTCAACTGTCTTTTTTTACTTTCGTCCTTTTGGATTGAAAATTCATCTTCTATGGTAAACAAGACATTTTTTTTATTTCAATAAATACATATTTAATGTTCATATTTTAATTTTAAATTATTTTATTCCGTTTATATTTTTTTTTTCAAAAACAAGATAAAAATTCTTATTTTTTGATATTAATGAACTGGAAAAATAAAAAATTGGTTAGGGAAAAGTTAGAAAATGTTTTTAACGAAGTTCGCGGCCACCCTGATATGATATTCTTGTTAGCAATTTATTTGTCTTGTATTTCTATTTCTTTTTTTGCAATTGCTCCCCTCTGACGATTATATGTTTTAGTTGAAATTTAAATTATTTTGTGGCAATTGAACATTTTTTTAAGTAATCTTTTTTAGTTAAAATTTCAACTGTTTTGTTGAAAATTCAACTATTTTGATAGAAAATTAACTTTTTTGTTAAAAACTCATATTTTGGTGTTAAAAATTCAACTGAAGTATTCTTCGGTTGCAAATTCATCTCTTGGTTTGAAGGTTCAATAATTTTGATGAACTTTTTTTTTATTTCCTGACTGAAAAATCTTCATTTGTTGAAGATTTGCCTTTTTCGTTAAAAATGCAACTTCTGAGTTGAAAGCAGACTTACTTTCTTAAAAATTCAATTGTTTGGTTGAAAATTAATCAGTTTGTTTAAAAATTCATCTCTTTTGTTGAATATAAAATTATTTTTTGGACAACTCGTCTTTTTGGTAGGAAATTAATACTTGTGGGTTGAAAATTCTGCTATTTTGTAGAAATTTCGTCTTTTTTGGTTAAAAGTAAGCTGTACTACTTTCTCAAAAATTAATTTTTTTATTTGAAGATTGAGTAATTTAGTTGAAAATTCACCTCTTTAGATGAGGATCAAACTATTTTGTTGAAAAACTGTATTTTTTGGTAGAAAATTCAACTATAAAAGTTTAAAAGTTTTACATTTTTCTTAAAAATTCATTTTTTTGCATATTAATCAATTTAGTTAAAAATTCACTTCTTCGGTTAAAAAATTAAATTAATTCGTTGAAAATTCTTATTTTCTGGTAGAAAATTAATATTTGTGGATTGAAAATTCAACTATTTTGTAGAAAATTCGTCTTTTTTAGTTAAAAGTTGTACATTTTTCTTAAACATTCCTTTTTCGTTGCAGCTTCATCATTTTGGTTCAAATTTCATCTGCTTGGTTGATAATATTTCTATTTTGTTGAAAATTCGTTTTTTGTTGTTGAAAATACAATTATTTTGTTGAAAATTCAACACTTTGGTTGAAAATTGAACTATTTTGCTAAAACTTAGATTTTTGTGTTGTTGTTGAAATATCAACTATTATATGTTCCAATTAGAATTCATCTTGTTGTTGAAAATTTACCTTTCCCGGTTGAAAATGGAACAATTTTTTTTGTTGAAGTTTAACCTTTTTTGTTTCAAAATTCGACTATTTTGTTGAAAATTCATCTTGATAGGTAAAAAATTCCAGCATATGATTAATAATTCCAGTGTTTGGTTAATGATTCAACAATTTCGTCGAGAAAATAATTTTGGTTTAATTTTTAATTTTCAAGTATTTTGTTAAAAAGTAATATTTTTTGGTCAAAAATTCAACTGTTTTTCTGAACAATCGTCTGTTTGGACAGGAAATTCGTCCTTTTGGATTGAAAATTGATCTCTTTGTTGTTAAAAATTCAAAAATCTGGGCCAAACTTCAACCACTTTGTTGGAAATTTAATTATTTTGTTAAAAATTAAAACATTTCCTTGAAAAGTCATTTTTTTAAATCGAAAATTCAACTTTTTTTTAATCATCCTTTTGGATTGAAAATTCATCTTTTATGGTAGAAGATCCATCCTCTTTTCATAAAAATAAATAGAGACAAGTTCAATTTTTAAATTGTAATTTGAAATTGTTTCATTCCGTTTAGAAAAAATTCTACGTTAAAAATCTTACAAGATTAAAATTTCTGTCTTTGAATATTAGTGGTCAGGGAAAATGAAATATTGACCAAGGAAAAATGAAGGAAAAGTCAGGGAATTTTGAAAATTAAGTTTTTCAGCCACCCTGTATTTTAAATTTATTGAATAAAAAATTATAGTACCTGTTATTCAATAAATCTTTAATTCTTAAATTAGTGATTAGTATTTGTCGTGATAATTTATTATATTATTTAAAAAAAACATGATTTGAACATAAAATCGCTACAAACTAAAATGCTAAAATTATAAACCTGTCTAACAAAAAGATTTCAAAATTATACTCAATTCGTCTTTCCAAATTTGAAAAATTCACAATGAAAGTTGAAATTTATTCAGCGTGAAATGAAATTGAAAGTTTTTGAGTTTAAAATTCTTCAACTCAGAGTTGCAAATATTTCTTTTAAATTCATTATTTGCTTTTAACAGTATTCAAAAATAAAAATTAAGTTTAGGTTCATATATGTATATAAATAATATTTTTTAAATACATGACAGGTACCACATGGACTCAAGAAATGGTTTGGTGCCTTGCAAATGATCTAGATTTCGAAAGAGGGAAGGTGATTCTTCCAGAGCGATTTCCATTTTTAGAGTATGTTTTTTTTTCTCAATACATTAAAACCATTTTATTGCAATAGAACCTTTAAGGGTGAAAATGAAAAAGTTGGCATTATTCTTATACCTGAACAAATCCTAAGTCCCTCCACGTAAAACACTTAAAAACATTTTCAAATTTGAAATAATCACACAAGTCAAATGTCAAAAAACCACGCAGAACACTAAAAAAACTTAGAAATTTCAAGAAATCCCAAGTTCCTCCCAGCAAAACACTCAAAAAATAAAAAATAAATTGATTGCGAATAAAATTGCAAAAAAAATAATTTCTCCAATATAATAACTAGATGAAAACTGGTAAGAATATGAATTGAATATGAATTATCATGGCATCTCAGCTTTGAAGCATGTGCCCGAAAAATATAATAACATGGTTAATGGCAATTTTTTTATGTAATAACTATTTACGATATTTTGTAGGACAAAGTAAAAATTAGATCTGCCTCTCGTGATTTAAAAAATATAAAAATTTTATCATTATTATTTTTTATAGTAAAAATAACTAACAAGTAATTGCCAAAATAATACTGTTATGTGATTAATTTTTTCGCGCCCTTAGTTTGTATTATATAATATTGGACTGGGATATAAAATTATTCCAAATATTTCCAGGAATTTTGAGAATTTAAAAAAATTCAATAGGATTGCAAAGAATTTCCCAAGCTTTAATAGGATCTAAAAGACTTTTATAGGATTTAGATATATGAAGGTATTTTCAATGGTTCCAGGACACTAAAAAAAATGTCAAAGTATTTTTTTGCAACACCCACCTCGAAAGTACTCCGTTCCGTGTAGCTAAGTTATACGCGAAGTGACTCATTCCGGATAACAATGCGGGAATAATATTGGCGCATGCGCAGTTCGATTCTTCTTTACTTTCCACATCAGCGGAATGTACGCGCATGCGCACTTTGCAGATAAGCAACTTTCCGCATCGCGACAATTCGGGGGCAACGTAGCAACAGCAGCGCTCAGTATTTTAATGATTGAAGTTTTGTATTCAGGGTTTCGTAGCCCCCCCCCCCCCCCCGGGTTTTTTTTTCAAAAGAGCGTAAATGCCATAAATTTTTTTTTCAAAATTTTTTCTTGAGAAAATTTTTTTTTTCAAAATTTTTTTTTCACAAAATATTTTTTTTTCAAAATTTTTTTTTCACAAAATATTTTTTTTCAAAATTTTTTTTTCCAGAACTTTTTTTTAATAATTTTTTTTTCACAAAATTTTTTTTTTCAAAATTTTTGTTCACAACATTTTTTTTCAAAAATTTTTTTCACAACATTTTTTTTTAACAATTTTTTTGCACAAAATTTTTTTCCAGAGCACTTTTTTTTCAAAATTTGTTTTTTCAAATTTTTTTCAAAAATTAAAAAAAAAATTTTTGTCAAAAATTAAAAAAAAAAAATTTTCAACAAAATTCCTTTACTCCACTCTATGCAATATACAATTAGTATTTTTCGTTACCACCTCCTAACAACTTTCTCGGAAGGTTGTTGCAAAAAATAGCGTGTGATACACGTGCGCACAGGCAATTGCTGACTCGTGTAATTTCAGCATTCGCCTTCAGCTCTTCGCACTCGTCCTCGTTTTCGCACTCGCTTCGCTCGTGCGCTAACCTCCGACTCGTGCTTCGAGCCTCCGGCTCATGCTGACAAATTTACACTCGTTGGCAATCGCCTATTTTGCGCACTTGTATCACAAATAGCTATTATGGGATCTCAATAGATATACCAAGTTTCTAAACATTTTGTATCATTTCTATAAAGGACCCTGCAGAAAGAAATATAGTTATACAAAAAATATAGTCGTAATTGGTCCAAGTCCTTCAGGGAAATTTCTTCTAGTTTCATAAACTACAAAATAAACGAGTGTTAGAAAAATCCCCCGAAAGGAAATTTATTTTTTAATGAATTCTGCGCGGGGGCCTTTCAAAAATTTTCTCAAGAATTAAGGGTTTTCGCAAGATTTCATAAATTTAAAAATATATAAAATATTTCAGAGGATTTCACACGACTTCATAAATTCCATGTGGTTTATTACAAAATCAAAACTACTCTTTTTTCGGAGAAAAAAAGGATCAAAAAGGAATAATTTTTATTTAAAAAAATTGTTATTATCCGAGGAAATAAAACCGGTTTGATGCACAGTCAGTTTTTTTTTCTTCAAAAATTCAATGTTCCAAGCGTGTTTAAAATTTGCATTACAAATTTCAACAAACCACTGCACATCTCTCATATAATAAAATTTCAGAAAACTGTCAAGTATTTTAAAAGAGTTTTAACGAATTTCAAAGGACTTTACAAAAGATTTTTGAAAATAACAATAATTTTAAAGGATTTTGAAAGCTCTCAATAAGGTATTTTAATGAATTTCTTAGGATTTCAAAGGATTTCATAGGATTTCAAATACTACAAGGTATTTCAAGGAAAATCATCATGAGTTTTAACATTTTTCAAAGGATTTTGAAGGATTTGAAACATTGTAGGGTATTTTAGAAAATTCCTAGGAATTTTCAATAGATTTCAATAAATTAAAAGGGTTTAAGAGGATTTAAAATATTTCAGGCTATTTAAAAAATATTTGAAGGAATTTTCAAATATTCCAAGGAATTTTCAATAGATTTAGATACATTGAAAGGATTTCAAACAATGTGAAACATTTTCGGGCATTCCAAGGAATTTTCAATAGATTTCGATAAATTAAAGATGTTTCAAAAGATTAAAAAGATTTTACGATTTTCAAAAGATTTGAAAAATTTTACAGGTTTTGAAAGATTTCAAGAAATTTCAGATAGATTTCAATATATTGAAATAATTTCAAAGAATTTAAAACATTTTTGGGTATTGCAATGATTCCAAGGAATTTTCAATAGATTTCCACAAATTAAAGAGTTTTTAAACGATTAAGAAGATTTTTAGGTTTTCAAAATATTTAACAATTTTGAGGGGTTTTAAAATATCTCGAGGAATTTTCAATAGATTTCGATGAATTAAAGATGTTTCAAAATCTTCAAAAGATTTTGCGATTTTTTAAAGATTTGAAAAATTTTAGTGTTTTGAAGGATTTCAATAAATTTCAGATAGATTTCAATAAATTGGAATGATTTCAAAGAATTTGTAACATCTTCAGGTATTTGCAATGATTCCAAGAAATTTTCAATAGATTTCAATAAATTAAAGAAATTTTAAACGATTAAAAAGATTTTTAGGTTTTCAAAATTTTTAACAAATTTTAGGGGTTTTAAAATATTTCGACGAATGTTCAATAGATTTTGATGGATTAGAGATGTTTCAAAAGATTTAAAAGATTTTACGATTTTTTAAAGATTTGAAAAATTTTAGTACTTTGAAGGATTTCAATAAATTTCAGATAGATTTCAATAAATTGAAATGGTTTCGAAGAATTTGAAACATTTTCGGTTATTTGCAATTATTCCAAGGAATTTTCAATAGATTTCAATAAATTAGAGATTTTAAACTATTAAGAAGATTTTTAGGTTTTCAAAATTTTTAAGAAATTTTAGCGGTTTTAAAATATTTCAAGGAATTTTCAATAGATTTCAATAAATTAAAGAGGTTTCAAAAGATTAAAAAGATTCTTAGGTTTTTAAATTTCTCAATAAATTTTAGGGGTTTTAAAATATTTCGAGGAATTTTCAATAGATTTCGATAAATTGAAGAAGATTCAAAAGATTAAACAGATTTTACGATTTTTAAAAGATTTTACAAATTTTAGGGGTTCTGAAAGATTTCAAGAAATTTCAGATAGATTTCAAGAAATTTCAGATAGATTTCAATAAATTGAAATGATTTCAAAGAATTTGAAACATCTTCAGGTATTTGCAATGATTCCAAGAAATTTGCAATAGATTTCAAGAAATTAAAGAGATTTTAAAAGATTAGGAGGATTTTTAGGTTTTTAAAATTTTAAACAAATTTTAGGGATTTTAAAATATTTCGAGGAATTTTCAATATATTTCAATAAATTAAAGGGGTTTCAAAAGATTAAAAATATTCTTAGGTTTTTAAAATTTCAAACAAATTTCAGGGATTTGAAAATATATCGAGGAATTTTTAATAGATTTCAATAAATTGAATGGATTTTAACCAATTTTAGAGTATTTTTAAAAGTTTCAAAAATTTCCAATACCTTAAAAAAATTGAAAAGATTCCTCGGAATTTTGAATAGATTTAAATTAATCGAAGGTACATCAAAGGATTTGAAATATTTTAGGGTATTTTCAAATATTCCAAGGAGTTTTCAATAGATTTCAATAAATTTAAAGGATTTCAAAAAATTTTAAAAATTCTCGGATATTTGCAAATTTCCGAAAAAATTTTGAATAGATTGTTATAAATTAAAAGCATTTTTAGGGGTTTCAAAACATTTCAAGTCAAGAGCTTAAAGAAATTCGAAGGGATTTCAAAAGATTTAAAAGAATTTGAAATATTTTAGGGTATTTCAGAAAATTCCTAAGAATTTTTAATAGATATAAATAAATTGAAGGGGCTTAAAAGGATTTAAAATATTTTAAGCCATTTAAAATCTTCGAAAGATTTTAATAAATTAAAAGGACTTTAAAGTATTATAAACATTTTAGGATATTTTCAAAATCGCATGGAATTTTCAATAGATTTCAATAAACTAAAAGGATCTTAAAGAATTTGAATTATTTTCGGGTATTCGCCAAGTTATGAAGCAATTTTCAATTGATTGAAATAAATTGAAAAGATTTTAGGGATTTTAATTAATTTCAAGGAATTTCTAAGTGTTTTAAAAAATTGCAATGGATTATTTATTAAGGGGTTTATTTATTAATTAAGATTATATGTTAATTAATCACTTCAAAGAATATTTTTAGTCGGGTTTTCATTAATATTTTATTGATGAAATTAATATTAAAAATATTTTTCAAATATTTTCGGGCTTCCAAATCGGTTATTTTGTTCAAATAAAGACACTTTAAACATATAATTAATTTTTTACGAGCTGAATTATATTATATACAGGGTGTTTTTTTTAACTTAAGACAACGAAATATCTCAAAAAATACGCATCTTACAGAAAAAATGTCTGGAACAAAAACTTTTTATTTTCGAGGGGGAAAAAAGATTTGTTAAAATTTACCCCACCCCCACCCCCACAGGAGGCAGGGGTGGGGGTAACTTTGTAATTTCAAATGGCAACCCCAATTTTTTATCACAGATTCAGATTCTCCTTTACGAAATACGTAAGTTTTATTCGGAAAATTTGTTTCGATTCGCGATAGATGGCGCTGCAATTGCGAAAAACGAAATTGTTGACACTACTCTTAGCTCTACCCAGGAATAACGACGCGGACGTAGTAGTTGTCTATTCCCTTCGGGGTGCTTAATTTCGCAATTGCAGCGCCACCTATCGCGAATCGAAACAAATTTTCCGAATAAAACTTACGTATTTCGTAAAGGAGAATCTGAATCTGTGATAAAAAATTGGGGTTGCCATTTGAAATTACAAAGTTACCCCCACCCCTGCCTCCTTTGGGGGTGGGGGTGGGGTAAATTTCATCAAATCTTTTTTCCCCCTCGAAAATAAAAAGTTTTTATTCCAGACATTTTTTCCGTAGGATGCGTATTTTTTGAGACATTTCGTTGTCTCAAGTTAAAAAAAACACCCTGTATTATAATTGTATAGAATTAATGAAGAGCTATTTTGTGATCAGATGACATAAAAAATTAGGGACATTTAGAAAGTGATTATAACTCTGAAAATATAACTGCAAATGAGTAAAAAGCTCTATATTGTAATTCTGCAAATAATTAAAAAAAAAAATCGTGTATTCAACTAGTCACGTTATCAGATGATATTTATACCTCGGTGGCATAATTGGTTAACGCTCCACTCATATATAGTGGCGCTCCCGGTTCCAATCGGGCCCGAGGCGGATTTTTTCTCGTTTCCCCAAAAATAAGAGACCAGTTATTGCCACTATTTAGTATTCAACATAAAAAGATTAAACAAGCGTATAATATTCCCGGGACATGATATTGTCAACTTTTTGATTTTTGCCCTGATATTGAAAACTATCAGTCATAAAAAAATGTTCATTAATTTTTGTTTTATTTTAGACATACGACTTTATTCGACTACAGAACTCTAATTCAACGAACACCTGGTATGATTAATCTTCCTGAGTTGGTTTTGGATAGTGTCAGTTTTGTCGATAAATTAGCAAGTCCAAGATTTATAAAAACTCATTTACCTTTTCATTTATTGCCAAAACAAATTAGAACTGGCGAAAAAAAGCCAAAAATAATCTACGTCAACAGAAATGTCAAAGACACTTGCGTTTCTTATTTTCATCATTGTCAACTTCTTGAGGGATTTTCCGGTACATTTGAAGAATTCTGCAGACTGTTCTTAGGAGGAAAGGGTACGTCTTTTTAAATAATAAATATTTGTAATAATATTCGCCTGTGGAATGTCTATAATTTCAAAAAAAAATTATCTGAAATTGAAACGTCAGTAATTGAACAATTTCTTTATTCTTCAGTTGTTACAATTAAAGAGTTTTCAATTTTAATTTTAAACGCTAAATTTGCAATTTTTCACTTTCACAAATTTCATTTTTTCAATTAAAATTGAAATGGTTGGATTTTTGAAAGCAAAATTAATCATTATAATTTTTTCAATCCTTGAGCGATTTTAATTTACTTCAAATAATTGAAATTTTTTAAATAAATTAATAGTATAAAATTAAAACATTATTTAAAAAAATGTAAAAAAAATTAATAATAAAAAAGATTAAAGAATTTCATTTTCATCGTGCTGCAGTAGAAACTTTTTCTTTTTTAATGTTTCTCATTTTGAATAACTTTTTATTTTTAACGTTTTTTTCAGACTAATTTAATTTTAAAGGTTTATAATTGACCATTTTTTTATATTGAACGGTGAATTTATTTTTTGATGTGAGAAATATTTGTCTATACAATTTTAATGTTAAATCGTAATTTTTTATATGTAATAACAATTTAAAATTCTATAATTTCAGAAGCCTTGACTTTAAAACATTCAATTTAGTTTTTAATTTCAAACTGTCAAATTTTAGGAGTATTCCATTTCAAAGGCAAAAAATGGGTCACCGATTTCTTTGATTGTTTGTTATTATGTACTGATTGGGGTACCTAATATTAATTAGATTTTTGAAAATTGGACCATATTTTAACAATTTAAATCTCTTCTATTACTGATCTGGCGAGGAAAATACTTTCACACAAATGTACGCAAAATGTGTTGCAATTATAGAAAATTAAAAAAAAATGATCGAAATATCAATTTTTATATTTTTCATTTATTAAACATTTTTGAACTGCTTTTGCCGACGCTAAGAACAATATAATGTTTGAAGTCTCCAACGAAGATGCAAAAACGTGTTTTTCGATTTTTTTGAAAATACATTTTTCTCAAAGTTTTTTGGTATAAGATATAAAAAATTGGTTATTGGTTATAAAAAAAATAATCTCAAAAATGCTTTCTTGAAGATCAAAAAGACTCATATATTTTATTCCATAAAATCTCGTCGCATTACATGTTAAAGTAATATTTAATTACGACTTACTACATACTACCCAGTTTTTTAACATTATTATCAAATTTAATGTGAAAAAAACTTTTTAGTTGTTATTGATCCCATAACAATTTTCGACATTACATTACTTTCAGGTAAAATATTTGAATTGATTAAACAAATTTAATGAACAAATTCACAATTCAGTCATTTTTTAACATATATACTTTGTTTTTTCAACTATATATTAAATATCAGTATCTCCACAATAACCTCCTACATGGATAGTTCAAGGGTTATTTACCAGCAGGTAAACATTTTTAAATTTAAATAATTTCATAATCTAAAGTCTCTATTAAATAATAGTAAAAAGTTATTTTTTTTATTAGATTTGTTAATAATGGTTAGAAAATAGTTAATATGCAATAAGTCGTAATTAAATATTACTTTTACATACATTGCGACGAAAGTGTTATGGAATAAGATATCAGTGTCTTGTTAATCCTTAAAAAAGCATTTTTCATCATTAATTTTGTTATGACACATTTTTTTTTATTCGCTCACCATTATAAGTGAGCATTCCTATAAACAACTTACACTGGTTTTAAAATTTTTTGAGCAATTTCAAATCCTTGAAACAAAATAGGAGACTTACATTTACCAGAATGATTATTTTTTTCGCGTCTGAGAAACTTTAAGAATTTCTTTTCAAAAATTAAAACACGTTTTTACTGCTTTTGATATTTTAAATATCATCTTTATTTATTTCGCTTTTAGTTTATCGATATTCGTAACATCGGAAACCAATAATTAAAAATTTTTATTAAAAAAACAATATAAAAATTAATTTTTCGATACATTTTTCAAAATTTTTAATAATTTCAATAATTTCTGTGTACATTTGACATGGAGTGCCCCTTTAATGTTCGAATTGAAAATGATTTATTTTCAAAAGTTTTCAATTTCATATTATTAAATTTTAAATGCTTTTTATTATAAATCATTCAATTTCAAGTTTTTAAACTGTTTCATTTTTGAAATTTTAATCTGAAGTCACTCAATTTTGAGAATCTTCAATTCAAAATTAAATTATTCAATTTTGAACGCTTTGAATTTGAAATGATAAAATTTTAACTCCTTTCTAATGAAATTGACTTCTGATTTAAAAATAATACACGTTAGATTCCTTTTTAATTCCATTTGAAAAATTATCCTTTTTTAAAAATTTGACATAATCTACGATTGTATGATTTGGAAGTTTCCTATTCAAAATCATTCAATTTTTTTCAAATTTCAAACAATTTTTATTCAAAATTATTAATTATTGTTTCAAACCATTTTTAAACGTTATATTTAAAAATTGGTTCAAAAACAGTTCTTTTAATTTTTCATATTTTAATCGTTAGGAAAGAAAAATCAAGAGACGAGAACATAATGGAACGACTGAAAAATGAAATTCCCGTTACTGTAAAATTAATCAAATTCCCGAATAATAAACTTTCCGAATTAGAAAATTGACGAAGAATAAAATTCCCGAATTATAAGATTCCCAACAAAAAATTTCCGAATTATAAAATATCTGAAATAGAAAATTCCCAAATTTAAACAGTTAAAAATTTTTGTTTATAAATATTATTATTGTTTGAATTAAAAATTGCAATAATTGACGAAAATATATTTCTGAATGGAAATTTTTTTCAATTATTTATTATTATATATATAAGTTGTGAAGTATTATAATTTATATTTGGTTAATGTATCAGTCGAAAATTATATAAAAATTTCAAAAAATGTATCAAAAAATGATTTGGAATTGTTTGATGATATTTTCAGTTTGCTTCGGACCATTTTGGAAACATGTTCTCGGATTTTCGGAAAAAAGGACGCAGGAAAATATATTATTTCTCAAATACGAAGATATGAAAGATGTACGTATTTATCATATTTTTATATGGAAGCATAAAATAAAAATTAGTTTGAGAATAGCAATAATATCTGTACTTTTGGTTTAGGACCTGCAATCAGTAATAAAAGAAACTGGAAAGTTTCTGGGCAAAGAAGAACTTTCCGAAAATGAAATGAAAACACTTGAGAAGCATTTGAGTTTCGCCAGTATGAAAGCCAACCCAGCAGTTAATTATGAAGAGGCAATCGAAATAAATAAAAAATTCAAACTGATTGAAAAAGAAGGAGAATTCATGAGAAGTGGAAAACTGAATCAGTGGAAAGAAAATATGTCAAAAGAAATGATTAATCGCTTCGACTCGTGGACAGAAGACGTGCCTAAAGGGAACAAAACTCGTTGTTGAGAGCGTGAACAATCAGAATATTATTTATTATAAACTTTCAAATGAGCAATATTAACATAAAATTCATCTAATCAATGAAAATCCATGAAAGGCTTTTGTAATCATTAATAAAAATTATATTTTTAAACATACATGTATTTTTACCAGTGATGATAAATAATGATTATTTACTTTTTTTAACGATAGTGGTAAAAAAGTTACTTTTATAAATAAGTAACGCTTTGGTAAGTAGTTGCATTTTTTGAGTAACAGTATAACCATAAAAATCGTTACTTTTCCAGTTAAAAAAGTCTAGACTTCAATTTTTGTTCGATTTTCAATTTTGTTCAAGTTAAAGAGTGCATTAAATTCTGAAGAGAGAATCGTTCTCCACCTCGGAACTTTTGTTTTCTCCATTCCTTTATTTAGAAAATTTTCACTCACTATACGAAAAAGTGGCATTTTTTTGTATTTTATTTTGTAACAACGTTGGAATGACATTTAATTGAAAAAATAATTGAAAAGTTAACAATAACCATTGTTATAAACAGTGTTTGTCGCGAAATATTTAAACTTAAGGTTTTTTAGATTTTAATTCCCTTCAGTTGCCTGCATTGCTAAACAGATATTCCTAAAGTTAATACACCTGTTACAATATTTGTTGAAATATAACAATTCAAATTTTTGTAAACAATCAAGATAAACAAATTTGAAATTTCAATTTATTCTCAAGCTATTTGAACGAAAAGATCGATTTTATTCTGCGAGGATCTAGCAGCTCTTTAAATTGGTTTTTGATAATGTTTATTGTTAAATTGTTAAATGTTTTTATGACTGGCAGACATTCGTACAATAATTTAAAGTGCAAAAAACCTTTTTTTTGTTACGCAAAAGACCAAACGTTTCGAATTTGCTTATCTAATTTGCTTATAAAAATTTGAATTGTTATATTTTACTAAATGTTACTAACGAATACTACTTAAAAAATTATTAATGATTTGAAAATAATTTTTATTCCAAGAAGATTTGAAAAGATCAAAAAAATGCTCTTAAGATTCCTGGGAAAGGTACAAATGATTTTTTATTTAAAAAAAATTAATTTTTTCTACAACTTTGTAAGATTACAAAATTTTAGAAACAATTCGAGTAAGTTTAAGAGATATTTGAAAGTTTTTGAAAGACTTACAAATAATTTAAAACTTGAAAACGTTTGAAATAATTCCAAATAAAATGTAAATTTTTGAATGGCTTTAAGAGAATAACAAAGTTTAAGATTCCTAGGAACATTTAAAATGACATTTGATATAAAAAAAATTAGCCTGGAGAGAATATTTGAAATAATTTCATAAAATTTTAAAACATTTCCAAAATTCTCGAAAAATAATGTGGAAGATTTTATTGGTTTTGTTTTGTTTTGCAGAATTTATTAGAAATTCATGAAAAAATTCTAGCCGTTCTAAAAGATATTTGAAAGTTTTGAGAATTTTGAAATTTGAAAAGAATGCATAAACCGTAAACAAAATGTAGTTCTTTGAAGATTTCGAAATAAAATCGTAAAGTATTTCAAGGATTTTGAAAAATTAATGTGGAAAAATATTTTTTTAAAAATCCGAAATTTAAAAAAAAATCTGGAAGATATTAAGGCACTTTTTTTAATTTTTCAGATTTTTTTGAATTTTATGAAAAACTCAAATAATTTTTAAAAGTTAATTGGAAGATTTAGAAGCTTTGAAAAGATTCGAAAATAATTCAACTCTTGAGAAGATTTCTAAAAAATTTTAACAAAATATAGATTTTTGAAGATTTGAAAGCTTTTGAAAAATTTTGAAAGGTTTCAAGTGAATAAACAAATTTTCTTAAGATTCCTGGTGAAATTTCTAATGATTTTTTATCTTGAAAAACTAATTTTTAAAAACATTTTTAACATGAACAAAATTTCAAAACGCCAAAAAAACTTTTGAGATAATTTATAGAGCTTCTAAAATTTATTTTGAAGTTATGATTTGCTCTAATAAAAATGAAATACCAATAAAAAATACAAATTGGAAAAAATGTGCAAAACTAGAGCGCTTAGGAATATTGTTCAAAATATTAAAATTTCTTGCAGAAGCAATTATATATTTCTATTCAGAAAAGAAATATGAGGTTAAATAGTTTTGAATTGCAGAATTGGCGGGCTGTGCAAAGTGCGCAACCCTCGGATTCAACATATTTTTATTTATTTATAAAGCATTTTTGTTAAGAACTGATCTTCTATGGTTGAAGATTCACATACCTTATGTCCTCATGGCTATTTATCATATTTATGAATAAGTGTTCAAGAACGGCCGTCTTCGACGAAGAAGGTGTAGATTTCGAAACTGTGGAGGTACGTGGGTTAGCTTTCGCAGATGAAAAGATTGTTATGGCAGAATCAATCTCATAAATATAAAAATTTAGAATAAACTTAATACAAGCATGAAGAACATGGGCCTCAAAATTAACGTAAATAAAACAAAAATCATGGTGCTTGTGGGAAAAAGTGAGGAAACAATGTGCAACATTGTCCTAAATGTTGACAGATTAGAACAAGTCGACAAGTACGTATATCTGGGTAGCCTATTCACTAGCGACGGAAAAATAGTTGGACAGTTAGATAGGCACATAAATAAGGGTAAGCAGGTTATCGGTAGAGAAGGGTCCATTCTCAGAAATAAAAACATATCAAGAAAAGCTGAAATGGCCATACAAAATTTTATATTCGTATCGACTGTATTATACGGTAGAGAAACATATTCCTATCAAGAAAAGGACAGTAGTAAAATTAACGTGATCAGCATGAAACCTCTGCGCACAATATGCGGAAAAACACTGATGGACAAAGTCCGAAACGAGATAATCCTCAAAGAATGTGGTACAGGAGAGACGCTAGTTGACATATGGGAAAGAAATCAAATAAGATGGTTCGGACATCTTGAAAGAATGAAAGATGAACGACTGACGAAGCAAGTATATAAAGGTAAAGTAAATGGCAGAATGCCCAGAGGTAGACCGCCGAAAGAATGGTTAGAATCTGTAAATGAGACATTAATCCGAAGAGACATAAGAAGTCATAGGAACAGAAGAGCTTGCATGAAGAAATGCATGGACGTAAAGGAAGCTAGAGTAGTATGCCAGGACAGAAAAGTGTGGCGACAAATAGTTTATAAACGGAGTGACAATAGAGTGAATGATGCCTGAAACTCCTCATTTTTTATAATAGACCTAAAACCTGTCTATAACATATGTGATTACGAAATTTCGAGGGAGGAGATTGATCCCCTCAGCCCCCCCTCCTCGGGCTACACCACTGTTCATATATATGTATATTTTATATTACAGAGTGTAACAATTTTATAACATGTATGTAAATTATTCTTGCGCTAAGACATTAGTTATACTAAAATCATCATTACTTTATGACTTCCACCAGGATGTATCTAATGTATCATTTCCGGATGACATTCCTACGTTTCTCCATGACTTAGCGCCGCCTCACACCGTCAGAATTGAGAAATCGATTGAGAAAGAAGTTAAGATAAGGTGATTAAAAGAAAATATAACCAAGATGCAAGGAAATGAGAACACAGTTTGAGCGAGACAAATAAGTTCCTCGCTGCCTTTAAATTATAAGCATATACTGATAAGAGTATAGTTTGTTATTTGGATATTAACAAGTAGTCATTCAGTTTAAATAGAGGAAAGTGTTCAAAATGAACAGGATAATTTTTGCTCTTTTCTGGATTTTCTGCATCAACCTAATCTCGGAAAGTTTAGCGTCTGAAACAAAAAAACCCGAGAAAAAACCCAAGGTAGATCCTAAAAGAAATGGTGAGTTTTACAAAGTGTTTTAATTACAAATTTGTGCATAAACTCTTATTTTACATTGGAAAATTGTTTTTTTTTGCATCTTTTTGAATATCTTTCCTATATATAAATTGGATTTTTGATCACCTTCCAAAATTGAGAAAACGCAAGCTTTAAGTGGAAAAACATCGTCTTCTTCTGCGTTTTTAGAATGAAATTTCGATTTTTGGCTACGTTTTTTTCCCCCTCCTAATAAATAGTAAAAATGGCACTTATACCATTTTGGAAAGCCTCCTTTATTATGGTTCTATACATTCCTATTTATAGCGCGAAGATTAAAAACTGTTAATTGTATAATAGCAAACTTTGATCCCACGACGTAGTATTAGGATAAACTATACTTACAGATAATTTTTAAACCTGATATCCAAGTCATTATAAATTATTTATAAAATATAAAATAAACGTATCTAGTGTGAATTTGTTTAAAACATTATTCTAATTTATTTATCGATAGATTGCCTGGTGAGGCCACACTACAAAATATTCTGTTGGAAACCGAAGCATAGGTGGACTTTCTTCAAGAAAATCAACAAATGTTTAGCATGGGATTATTGTGGAAGTGACAAAAGAAACAATTGGTTGAGTTTTAATGAATGTGAAAGCGAGTGCTGTACTGCTCGCGTTTGCGACAATCGGTAATAAGGCACACACTACGGTAATATTTCCGGTGAATATAATTTTCATACTAAAGACACAACTACATCAAGAACTTCAATATGGAGACGTTTATATAAATGATATTGTAAAATATATCAATAGAGAATATTTTTTTAAATCAAATATTCGTTGATAAATACATGTGTTAAACTATTTGTACTATACATTATTCTGAAAATAAAGTAACATGATCAAATTTCGAAGGCAGTGAACTTTACTTAACATAGCATATTATACATTTTTAATTAAAAATTAATTATTATACATATTATCTATACAATACTTAATAATATATAATAATATATAATAATAATATATAATAATTACTACTGTTGTTCGAGACTTACGGCTGAGGCAGAGATTACATAGATTCTAAAGGTTTTCTTTCATGTCATATAACAAACTCTTCCATCATCTGCTCATAGTATGAATAAAGATTCCACAAAAACAGATTTCGGTGATACAACATTATCTCTGCTGACGCTTCAAAGTCTTGAGTTTTTTTTGGTATATTATTTTTCATCATAAATTAATAAGAACATTCAGATTCTTAGATAAATCTGATTAGAAGTTAGAAGTACATATTTTAAGGGGGTCATCCCGTGTGGCGGTTTAAAAAAATCGATTTTTTCGTTGTTGCATAAATCCAATTTAGAGTATGTATAGAATATACGGGTAAAGTGATTTTCCAAAATTTTAAGTCGTCGGAAAGTTACAGCAGTAAGAAGTTAAGGGGCTAGTCTAGTTTCTCACTTTCAAAAAATCCATTTTTTTTTCATAACCAAAAATCAGTTGACAAAACTTTTACAGCGTTTTTCTCAAAACTGCATTTTCAAAAACGGCTGCAACTCTAGCTCGAAGAAAAATTAACGAATCGATTTGAAATTTTGCATGAATATTCGCAACATGTTTTTACATACCATGAACTAGAATCTTTTCGATATTTCGAAAAATATAAATTTGCCGAGCAAAAAGCGAGCGTTTTTTGAGCGTTTTTTTGGTGAAAATTTAAATTAATTGTTCAAAACGCTGCCATTTTTTTAATTTTCAATATTTTCAAAGGATCCTAGTTCATGGTACGAGAAATGTCATCTAGTTTGACCGGAAAAAAATTTTCAGATACTGGCATTCTGAAGACCTCTACAACTGCAGCCGATTTACAACTTCATTTTTGGATGACTCGACATCGGAGTGTATAACTCGGCTTACAGTTGATATTTTTTCATGAAATTTTGTGTATCAACTTGTCAATAGTATCTGAATATATCCTCAAAATTGTAAAATATTTGACCCCATGGTTTTTTTTTATGAGTCCCGAAAAATCACCTCTTTTTTCCGCCCGAGAAACTAGACTAGCCCCTTAAGGTGTTTAGAGCGCGTGGCCCACCACTCGACGGGGCGGAAAACAAGAGATATTTGTACCAGAGGCCGATTCTATTCACACGCAGATATACGCACACATATTTAGAGTGGCACTGCTGTTCTGAAAGTCTGAAACTTAAATTGAATGTAACGGTTCCTTAGTTTTGGCTTTACAGTCAGCGGCGTAACAGCTATAACACCCGAAATTTCAAACGCGTTTTTCTCGAAACTGCATTTTTTAAACTGGCGACCACGATTTCTCAAAAACGGTTCAATTGATTGCTTTCAAATTTTAATGGTACATTCAGCACGCGTACGACTATTGCCGGAACTAGGATTTTTGAAAAATATTGAACCGTTTATTTTTTTCATACAAAAATAGTCGCAAAAAATCATGAAATTTTGGGTCTTATTGTTTAGAAGCATATAAAAAATTGAATTTTCAAGATTTTCAAAAAATCCTAGTTTCAGCGATAGCTATCCACCTAGGGATTAACATCTAATCTTGTTTTTTGATTTCGGATAAGCCGCTCTAACAGAATCATGTTCGCCGTTTACCTACCTTTTCTGATATGGTAGCCATTCGCTCATCAAAACTCGCGATCAAGATCATATTTTTGTATATAAAAATTCAGAGTTACTACTCAAGACTGAATAAATATATAGTAAAAATTTGCAAGCTCTGTGTTTCTTAATTTCGCTACAAAAAATTCCGAAATAACCTTTAAAAAAAGGCTGTCACGCGGGATGACCCCCTTAAGTTATGTAAATATACTAGTAGTTTATCTTTTTCGTCACTTTCCGTTTTCATGATGATTCAAAAAGACAAATGTTTCCTCAAATTTTTCGAGACCCACTATCAGTGACGTTTAATTATTGTAATACATTTATTTCAAAATGAAATTTACATGTAAAAATAAATTTCTTATTCATAAATTGTACAGTATTATTCATATGAACATGTCCATATAGTAATTCTTGAGACGGTGGTGATTTCTATAAGATAAAATCATACAAAGTTGATCATTATTAGTAAAAATTATACAGAGTTATACTATTTAAAATATTAGATCACACAGTATATACTATATACAATTTCATATACATATATGGTCGCTCCTTTAGATAGATTCCTCTTTTGGAAATTTATCAAATTCGCTGCAAAAGATAAATTCTCTGTCATTTCCCAGTTTTTTTATGGTCATTTAACCCATTTCCGGTTTTCCGGTCCAGCGGCTGGGTGGGGGAAATTCAAGATGTTTGCAAGCTGAGGGCCAAAAAATAATGACCATTGCATGGGACGAAATAAGTGTATTTGCATATTATTTTTATAGTCGTGTAAAAATTCATGGCACTTAACGAAACAAATTTTAACTTTCACATACATCTCAAAGTTTCAAAAGTTTCAAATATTAAGGCGGAAAAAATTGAAGAGGTTCTTATTATATTTTTGACTGAGCATTAATCTTTTTTGGTTGAAAATTTAATTTTTGTTTAGAAAATATAAATATTTTGTTTTTGGGTTGCAAATTTAATATTATTCGGTTAAAAATTCTTTTTTTTAGGTTGAAAATTCAACTGTTTTGATAGAAAATTCAACTGTTTTGATAGAAAATTCAACTATTTGGTGAAAAACTCAAACGCGTTCTAAAAATTCGTCTTTTGGACTTGGAAATTCAACAGTTTGGTAGACTTTTGTTTAATTCCTTGAATAAAAAATCTTTTTCGTATAAAATCTTATCTATCTTGGTAAAAAATTTAATTTCTTTTGGTTCAAAATGCAAATTTTTGGTTGACAATTCAAGTACTTGGTTAAAAAAGTTGAACTACATTATTAAAAATTCATTTTTTTAGTGCGGTACGATTCATCATTTTAGTTTGAAAATTCATTTCTTTCATTTATTTGGTTGGAAACGTAACCATTTAGATGAAAAGTCTTTTTTTGGAAATTCATTTTTTTGACTGAAAATTTAGTTATTTCAGTTGAAGATTCAACATATAAGTTGAAGATTTATCCTAAAAGTTCCAAATTATCTTCTTGGTAGAAAATTCATCTTTTTGGTTGAAGATTTAACTATTTGGTTGAAATTTTTGTTATTTCTGAATGGAAGAATCGTTTTTGGTTGAGAATTTCACTCTCATGTTTAATGTTAGTCTTTTTGGTTTTAAGATCCATTTTTTTTGACTAGAAATGTAATCCTTTTTGATTAAAAATGCAATTGACTAAATTCTAGCTATGCATCAACTATTTTTTAATAATTAAGCTTTCGTAGTTGAATTCGACTGTTTTTGATTAAGAATAATATTTTTTGTTTACATATGAACTATTAAATTTTTCATTAAGAATTCGTCTTCTTCTATTTGGAAATTCAACTACTTAGCTGAAAAATGAATTGCTTTGTTAGGGATTCATTTTTTATTGAAGATTCATAATTTTAGTTGGATATACACCTTTTTTGATAGAAAATGTATCTTCTTGCTTGAAAATTTATCTTTCGCGTGGAAATTCAAATATTGAATTAAAAGTTCATCTATTTCGTTGAAAATGCTACATTTTCACTGGAAATTTTAAGAATTTTCTCTTTTTTGTTTTGAAAATTCAACTATTTAGCTAAAAGATGAACTAATTTGTTAAAGATTTATTTTTTCATTAAAAATTAATAATTGTAGTTATTTTCGTTTAGAAATGTTACAGTTTTATTAAACATTGAAATATTTTGTTATAAATTCAACTTTTTTGGTGGAAAATGTATCTTCCTGCTTGAAAATTGGTCTTTTTGGTTTCAAATTCAAATATTTGGTTCAAAATTAATCTATTTTGTTGAAAATACAAAAGTTTTACTCAAAATGTTAGAATTTTAAAACATTTTAAATTGAATTTAATGTTTTGTGAAGCTTCTGAATGTTTCTCAAAATCTGCAACTTTCAATGTTCACGGGAAACATTTAACTGACTTACATCCCTGATTTTTAATTTCTTAAAACCTATTCCATTAAATAATAAAATCAACCACTGTTTTCATAATTTTATTATTTAATCGAATACATAGCTTTGAAAAATATGAAATAATATTCGAACACACTCATTGTGAAAAATAATTTTTTCCACGTTATTAAAAAAATAAATAAGTTTCGTCTCATACAAGCCTATTTAAATTATATCGATTGCTGCGAGTTCGAGGACCTTCGAGAGTTCGACGAGCTTCGTTAATCAGTTACGTTCACTTTGTTTTGATTACGAAGAAACTTTTCAACTATTTTAACCGGGTCTTTGTTTGCATTTTCTGTGTTTCGCGATTGTATCTCATGCCCCGTAAACTTTAATTATTGGTGCGTGACAGTGTTAAATAAAAATTGTACAGTAATTTTTCGATTGTGTCCGACTTTAGTGAAAGTGAAAATCAATCCTCAGGTGTGACCTTGCTGCTTCTTCGGAGCATTCAGAATGTAGGTTAGGAAAAAAGTGTGCTGCCAAGCCGGTCCCGGAGTTCCGGTAAGAAGTATACTTTCCAGAAAATTAACTTCTGCAATTAATAATTCAGGATTTTAAGTAAATAGTTCTTAAGCCTAAGCTATGGCGTAATATAACTAATTTCGTAAATACGCATTATTTATAGGGCTACCATGCGTCTAGGGCTTTTGTAAATTCGTTCTTTTTTTGGTTTAAATTATTAATGTTTTTGAATGAAAATGTAACTATTACATTTTTTGTTGAACATTGATGCTTTTCAGTTCAAAATTCAAGTATCTGGTTAAAAATGCATGTGTTTTTTGGTTCAAAATTCGATCTTTTTGGTAGAAAATTGATCTTTTTGCTTGAAAATTCAAGAGTCGGTTTCCAAATTTTTTCTTCAACTCTTGTTGAAAAATCGTCTTTTTGGTTGAATTCAACTGTTTTTTATTGAAATATTTAATCTTATTTGGATGAAATATCAATTACTACATTTTTCGTTCAGAATTTGTCTTTTTTAAAATGAAGATTTAATTACTTGGTTAAAAGTTAAACTCATTTGTTAAAAATGAATTTTTCGTCGTGGAAGATTCCTAATCTTGATTGGAAATTTATTTCTTTGGTCGAGAAATGAGTTATTTGGCGAATATTCGGGTTTTCTTTGGCTGAAGATTAATTTTTTTTAACTGAAAATGTTACTATTCCAGTTAAATATTCCATCAATTTAGTAATAAATTCATCTCTTTCATCGAACATTAATTTTTTTTAACTCAAAATTTAACTATTCAATTTTTGCTTGAAAAATTTTCTTTTTCAGTTGGAAATTCACCTTTTTAAGTAGAAATTAATCTTCTTCGTTGAAAACCGACTTTGTTTGGTTAAAAATTCAATTATTCCCGATAAAGATTCATCATTTTACTTAAAAATCATCACTTTCTTGGAAAATGTAACTATTTGGCTGAAAATTAATTATCTTTATTGTAAGTTATTTTTTTTACCTGCAAATGTTACTATTCGAATTGAATATTTCATAATATTAGTTATAAATTCATCTCTTTGGTTGAACTTTAATTTTTTTAATCGATAGTCTAACTATTCAATTTTTGGTTAAAAATTTATATTTTTTGTTGAGAATTCGTCTTTATTAGTTAAAATTAATTTTTTTGATTGAAAATGTATCTAGTCCAGTTGAAGATTCATAATTTTAGTTGAAAATTCATGGCTTCGGTTGAAAATTTGCTTGTTTTTTATGGAAAATTAATTTTTATACCTACAAATTTAACTATTCCATTTTTGGAGAATTTAATTACATGGTAGAAAGTTAAAATCTTTTCTTAAAACCTTTTTAGTGAAGGTATCATTATTTTAATAGAAAATTCATCTCTTTGGTTGAAAAATGAGTCATTTTGTTGAAATTATTTTTTTCTGTGACTGAAAATTAATTTTTTTAAACTAAAATGTATTTATTCCAGTTTGATATTTTATCATTTTAGTTAGAAATTCATCTCTTTCGTAGATTATTAATTTATTAACTAAAAATGTAACTATTCAATATTTTGTTGGAAAATTATCTTTTTTAATTGAAAATTCCTCTCTTTTGGTAGAAATTAATCTTCTTGATTAAAAATTCACCTTTTCGGTTCAAAGGTCTATTGTTCTAGTTAATGATTTATCATTTTAGTTATAAATATTTATAACTTTATAACTAAATATATTTTATTTTATATATTATAGCTAATATATATTTATATTTATAACTAAAATGATGAATCATTAACTAGAACAATAGACCTTTCAATCGTAAAGGTAAATTTTCAATCAAGAAGATTAATTTCTAACAAAAGAGAGGAATTTTCAATTTAAAAAGATAATTTTCCAACAAAATATGGAATAGTTACATATTTAGTTAAAAAAATGAATAATCTACGGAAGAGATGAATTTTTAACTAAAATGGTGAAATATCAAACTGGAATAGTTACATTTTAGTTTAAAAAAATTAATTTTCAGTCACAGAATTTTTTTTTTCAAAAAAGGACTCATTTTTCAACCGAAGAGATGAATTTTCCATCAAAATAATGATACTTTCACTAAAAAGGTTTTAACAAAAGATTTTAACTTTCTACCATGTAATTAAATTCTCCAAAAATGGAATAGTTACATTTTTAGGTATAAAAATTAATTTTCCATAAAAAACAAGCAAATTTTCAACCAAAGCGATGAATTTTCAACTAAAATTATAAATCTTCACCCGGACTGCATACATTTTCAATCAAAAAGATTAATTCGGCCGGTTCTTGCACCCTGGCCTTTAACTAATCTTTTTAGTTTCCAATTCAACTATTCCATTTAAAGATTCATAATTTTAATTGGAAATACCCATTATAACGAATGGTCATTTGAGAAATATAAGCTTGAGAAGTTTTTCCATGAAAGTACTACAGTTTCGTGGAAAAATTTCTCAAGGTTACCGCAGCTACAGTGGAAAAAACAAGGTGACCGCTAGGGTCTTTGGTGATTTTTTTTTTTTCCAATTTTTTTCTTTTTTCCCCCCCCCCCCCCACTCCCCCCAGTATTGCTGGAATATAAAAAAAAATCTGAAAAGAAAAAAATCTCAAAATTTGAGCGAAGTCGGTTAATATTTGGGGGTTACGCAAAGACCATGAAGTATCATTGATTTACAGGGTGTCCAGTAGGGTGATCCAAAAATGCATTGCGAAATTTTTTTTCACCCTAGAGGGCTAGT
>CAKNXH010065526.1:5552-32708 GCA_932178445.1 Andricus quercusramuli | reverse complement strand
ATTATCCTAGTCTTTATGAATTCTAAGTCCGTGCTTGTTTTTCTGATTAACGATCATTACATTTAACGAATTTTTAATAGTTGAAGAAATAGGAAAAAAGGTTTGCTTCCGAGGAAGCTATCAGTGATTGTAATTTGGATCCTGGTTTTTGAAAATGTCACAAAAATTCATCACTCCCGAAGATGATCTTGATCGACTTCTTCTGGAGAAATTTACAAGTGAATTTCGAACTGGTTATATTGCCATTGATGGAGTCTGTCTTCCAGAGTATTTTCAAAAATTTGCTGATAGAATTGAAAATTTTGAAGTGCGAGATGATGACATTTGGGTTTGCAGTTTTCCAAAAACGGGTAAGTTTTTTCTCACCAGCGGTAATTATTATCAGCTGGTACATAATAACATAAATAGAGACGATACTTTTGTGAAAGGAAAATTTTTTAATTAAACTTTTTAATAAGTAAATCTTTCATGATTAGTAATTGAAATACGAACTACTGTAAATAAAAAAAATATTAAAGAGATAATTGATATTGAACATGAAAAACATCTTCAGGGTTTTAAAGTATCACTAATTGGATTTTTCCTAATTATAAAAAAACTAAGAATTGAACAATCTTCCGGGTCCGGATGATGGTAAAAATTATTTTATTCCTTACCCTAGACACAATATGGACATTGTTTTCAAAACTGAGATATTCTGAATTTCGAACTCATTTCATAATGAAAATGTCGTTTAAAAGTTGATTACTGAGCCTCTAAATTAAAAAAATTTCAATATCTTTTTCACCTCGATACATTTTTTGTTTAGAAGCATTTCAATAAAAATAATGTCAATAGTGATAGGAAATCAGGGAAAAGTCAAGGAATTTTATTTATATATTTGGTTTAAAATTGGTATTTTTTGTTTAAAAGTTGAGTTACTTTCTTAAAAATTCATTTTTTGGTCGTAGATTCATCATTTCAGTTCAAAATGTATCTCTTTGGTTGAAAACTTGATTATTTTATTAAAAATTCGATTTTTTGTTGTGAATTCTATTATTTTTTTGAAAACTCAACTTTTTGATTGAAAATCTAACTATTTTGTTATAAATTAGTTTTTTTTTCTTAAAATAAAAATTTAATTATTTTAATGATAAGTCAAGTATTTTCTTAAAATCTATTATTTTTTGGTCGAAAATTCAACTGTCTTTTTTTACTTTCGTCCTTTTGGATTGAAAATTCATCTTCTATGGTAAACAAGACATTTTTTTTATTTCAATAAATACATATTTAATGTTCATATTTTAATTTTAAATTATTTTATTCCGTTTATATTTTTTTTTTCAAAAACAAGATAAAAATTCTTATTTTTTGATATTAATGAACTGGAAAAATAAAAAATTGGTTAGGGAAAAGTTAGAAAATGTTTTTAACGAAGTTCGCGGCCACCCTGATATGATATTCTTGTTAGCAATTTATTTGTCTTGTATTTCTATTTCTTTTTTTGCAATTGCTCCCCTCTGACGATTATATGTTTTAGTTGAAATTTAAATTATTTTGTGGCAATTGAACATTTTTTTAAGTAATCTTTTTTAGTTAAAATTTCAACTGTTTTGTTGAAAATTCAACTATTTTGATAGAAAATTAACTTTTTTGTTAAAAACTCATATTTTGGTGTTAAAAATTCAACTGAAGTATTCTTCGGTTGCAAATTCATCTCTTGGTTTGAAGGTTCAATAATTTTGATGAACTTTTTTTTTATTTCCTGACTGAAAAATCTTCATTTGTTGAAGATTTGCCTTTTTCGTTAAAAATGCAACTTCTGAGTTGAAAGCAGACTTACTTTCTTAAAAATTCAATTGTTTGGTTGAAAATTAATCAGTTTGTTTAAAAATTCATCTCTTTTGTTGAATATAAAATTATTTTTTGGACAACTCGTCTTTTTGGTAGGAAATTAATACTTGTGGGTTGAAAATTCTGCTATTTTGTAGAAATTTCGTCTTTTTTGGTTAAAAGTAAGCTGTACTACTTTCTCAAAAATTAATTTTTTTATTTGAAGATTGAGTAATTTAGTTGAAAATTCACCTCTTTAGATGAGGATCAAACTATTTTGTTGAAAAACTGTATTTTTTGGTAGAAAATTCAACTATAAAAGTTTAAAAGTTTTACATTTTTCTTAAAAATTCATTTTTTTGCATATTAATCAATTTAGTTAAAAATTCACTTCTTCGGTTAAAAAATTAAATTAATTCGTTGAAAATTCTTATTTTCTGGTAGAAAATTAATATTTGTGGATTGAAAATTCAACTATTTTGTAGAAAATTCGTCTTTTTTAGTTAAAAGTTGTACATTTTTCTTAAACATTCCTTTTTCGTTGCAGCTTCATCATTTTGGTTCAAATTTCGTCTGCTTGGTTGATAATATTTCTATTTTGTTGAAAATTCGTTTTTTGTTGTTGAAAATACAATTATTTTGTTGAAAATTCAACACTTTGGTTGAAAATTGAACTATTTTGCTAAAACTTAGATTTTTGTGTTGTTGTTGAAATATCAACTATTATATGTTCCAATTAGAATTCATCTTGTTGTTGAAAATTTACCTTTCCCGGTTGAAAATGGAACAATTTTTTTTGTTGAAGTTTAACCTTTTTTGTTTCAAAATTCGACTATTTTGTTGAAAATTCATCTTGATAGGTAAAAAATTCCAGTATATGATTAATAATTCCAGTGTTTGGTTAATGATTCAACAATTTCGTCGAGAAAATAATTTTGGTTTAATTTTTAATTTTCAAGTATTTTGTTAAAAAGTAATATTTTTTGGTCAAAAATTCAACTGTTTTTCTGAACAATCGTCTGTTTGGACAGGAAATTCGTCCTTTTGGATTGAAAATTGATCTCTTTGTTGTTAAAAATTCAAAAATTTGGGCCAAACTTCAACCATTTTGTTGGAAATTTAATTATTTTGTTAAAAATTAAAACATTTCCTTGAAAAGTCATTTTTTTAAATCGAAAATTCAACTTTTTTTTAATCATCCTTTTGGATTGAAAATTCATCTTTTATGGTAGAAGATCCATCCTCTTTTCATAAAAATAAATAGAGACAAGTTCAATTTTTAAATTGTAATTTGAAATTGTTTCATTCCGTTTAGAAAAAATTCTACGTTAAAAATCTTACAAGATTAAAATTTCTGTCTTTGAATATTAGTGGTCAGGGAAAATGAAAAATTGACGAAGGAAAAATGAAGGAAAAGTCAGGGAATTTCGAAAATTAAGTTTTTCAGCCACCCTGTATTATTAAATTTATTGAATAAAAAATTATAGTACATAAAATCGCTACAAACTAAAATGCTAAAATTATAAACCTGTCTAACAAAAAGATTTCCAAATTATACTCAATTCGTCTTTCCAAATTTGAAAAATTCACAATGAAAGTTGAAATTTATTCAGCGTGAAATGAAATTGAAAGTTTTTGAGTTTAAAATTCTTCAACTCAGAGTTGCAAATATTTCTTTTAAATTCATTATTTGCTTTTAACAGTATTCAAAAATAAAAATTAAGTTTAGCTTCATATATATAAATAATATTTTTTAAATACATGACAGGCACCACATGGACTCAAGAAATGGTTTGGTGCCTTGCAAATGATCTAGATTTCGAAAGAGGGAAGGTGATTCTTCCAGAGCGATTTCCATTTTTAGAGTATGTTTTTTTTTCTCAATACATTAAAACCATTTTATTGCAATAGAACCTTTAAGGGTGAAAATGAAAAAGTTGGCATTATTCTTATACCTGAACAAATCCTAAGTCCCTCCACGTAAAACACTTAAAAACATTTTCAAATTTGAAATAATCACACAAGTCAAATGTCAAAAAACCACGCAGAACACTAAAAAAACTTAGAAATTTCAAGAAATCCCAAGTTCCTCCCAGCAAAACACTCAAAAAATAAAAAATAAATTGATTGCGAATAAAATTGCAAAAAAAAATAATTTCTCCAATATAATAACTAGATGAAAACTGGTAAGAATATGAATTGAATATGAATTATCATGGCATCTCAGCTTTGAAGCATGTGCCCGAGAAATATAATAACATGGTTAATGGCAATTTTTTTATGTAATAACTATTTACGATATTTTGTAGGACAAAGTAAAAATTAGATCTGCCTCTCGTGATTTAAAAAATATAAAAATTTTATCATTATTATTTTTTATAGTAAAAATAACTAACAAGTAATTGCCAAAATAATACTGTTATGTGATTAATTTTTTCGCGCCCTTAGTTTGTATTATATAATATTGGACTGGGATATAAAATTATTCCAAATATTTCCAGGAATTTTGAGAATTTAAAAAAATTCAATAGGATTGCAAAGAATTTCCCAAGCTTTAATAGGATCTAAAAGACTTTTATAGGATTTAGATATATGAAGGTATTTTCAATGGTTCCAGGACACTAAAAAAAATGTCAAAGTATTTTTTTGCAACACCCACCTCGAAAGTACTCCGTTCCGTGTAGCTAAGTTATACGCGAAGTGACTCATTCCGGATAACAATGCGGGAATAATATTGGCGCATGCGCAGTTCGATTCTTCTTTACTTTCCACATCAGCGGAATGTACGCGCATGCGCACTTTGCAGATAAGCAACTTTCCGCATCGCGACAATTCGGGGGCAACGTAGCAACAGCAGCGCTCAGTATTTTAATGATTGAAGTTTTGTATTCAGGGTTTCGTAGCCCCCCCCCCCCCCCCGGGTTTTTTTTTCAAAAGAGCGTAAATGCCATAAATTTTTTTTTCAAAATTTTTTCTTGAGAAAATTTTTTTTTTCAAAATTTTTTTTTCACAAAATATTTTTTTTTCAAAATTTTTTTTTCACAAAATATTTTTTTTCAAAATTTTTTTTTCCAGAACTTTTTTTTAATAATTTTTTTTTCACAAAATTTTTTTTTTCAAAATTTTTGTTCACAACATTTTTTTTCAAAAATTTTTTTCACAACATTTTTTTTTAACAATTTTTTTGCACAAAATTTTTTTCCAGAGCACTTTTTTTTCAAAATTTGTTTTTTCAAATTTTTTTCAAAAATTAAAAAAAAAATTTTTGTCAAAAATTAAAAAAAAAAAATTTTCAACAAAATTCCTTTACTCCACTCTATGCAATATACAATTAGTATTTTTCGTTACCACCTCCTAACAACTTTCTCGGAAGGTTGTTGCAAAAAATAGCGTGTGATACACGTGCGCACAGGCAATTGCTGACTCGTGTAATTTCAGCATTCGCCTTCAGCTCTTCGCACTCGTCCTCGTTTTCGCACTCGCTTCGCTCGTGCGCTAACCTCCGACTCGTGCTTCGAGCCTCCGGCTCATGCTGACAAATTTACACTCGTTGGCAATCGCCTATTTTGCGCACTTGTATCACAAATAGCTATTATGGGATCTCAATAGATATACCAAGTTTCTAAACATTTTGTATCATTTCTATAAAGGACCCTGCAGAAAGAAATATAGTTATACAAAAAATATAGTCGTAATTGGTCCAAGTCCTTCAGGGAAATTTCTTCTAGTTTCATAAACTACAAAATAAACGAGTGTTAGAAAAATCCCCCGAAAGGAAATTTATTTTTTAATGAATTCTGCGCGGGGGCTTTTCAAAAATTTTCTCAAGAATTAAGGGTTTTCGCAAGATTTCATAAATTTAAAAATATATAAAATATTTCAGAGGATTTCACACGACTTCATAAATTCCATGTGGTTTATTACAAAATCAAAAATACTCTTTTTTCGGAGAAAAAAAGGATCAAAAAGGAATAATTTTTATTAAAAAAAATTGTTATTATCCGAGGAAATAAAACCGGTTTGATGCACAGTCAGTTTTTTTTTCTTCAAAAATTCAATGTTCCAAGCGTGTTTAAAATTTGCATTACAAATTTCAACAAACCACTGCACATCTCTCATATAATAAAATTTCAGAAAACTGTCAAGTATTTTAAAAGAGTTTTAACGAATTTCAAAGGACTTTACAAAAGATTTTTGAAAATAACAATAATTTTAAAGGATTTTGAAAGCTCTCAATAAGGTATTTTAATGAATTTCTTAGGATTTCAAAGGATTTCATAGGATTTCAAATACTACAAGGTATTTCAAGGAAAATCATCAAGAGTTTTAACATTTTTCAAAGGATTTTGAAGGATTTGAAACATTGTAGGGTATTTTAGAAAATTCCTAGGAATTTTCAATAGATTTCAATAAATTAAAAGGGTTTAAGAGGATTTAAAATATTTCAGGCTATTTAAAAAATATTTGAAGGAATTTTCAAATATTCCAAGGAATTTTCAATAGATTTAGATACATTGAAAGGATTTCAAACAATGTGAAACATTTTCGGGCATTCCAAGTAATTTTCAATAGATTTCGATACATTAAAGATGTTTCAAAAGATTAAAAAGATTTTACGATTTTCAAAAGATTTGAAAAATTTTAGAGGTTTTGAAAGATTTCAAGAAATTTTAGATAGATTTCAATAAATTGAAATAATTTCAAAGAATTTAAAACATTTTTGGGTATTGCAATGATTCCAAGGAATTTTTAATAGATTTCCACAAATTCAAGAGTTTTTAAACGATTAAGAAGATTTTTAGGTTTTCAAAATATTTAACAAATTTGAGGGGTTTTAAAATATCTCGAGGAATTTTTAATAGATTTCGATGAATTAAAGATGTTTCAAAAGATTTAAAAGATTTTACGATTTTTTAAAGATTTGAAAAATTTTAGTGTTTTGAAGGATTTCAATAAATTTCAGATAGATTTCAATAAATTGAAATGGTTTCGAAGAATTTGAAACATTTTCGGGTATTTGCAATTATTCCAAGGAATTTTCAATAGATTTAAATAAATTAGAGATTTTAAACGATTAAGAAGATTTTTAGGTTTTCAAAATTTTAAAGAAATTTTAGCGGTTTAAAAATATTTCAAGGAATTTTCAATAGATTTCGAAAAATTAAAGAGTTTTTAAACGATTAAGAAGATTTTTAGCTTTTCAAAATATTTAACAATTTTGAGGGGTTTTAAAATATCTCGAGGAATTTTCAATAGATTTCGATGAATTAAAGATGTTTCAAAATCTTCAAAAGATTTTGCGATTTTTTAAAGATTTGAAAAATTTTAGTGTTTTGAAGGATTTCAATAAATTTCAGATAGATTTCAATAAATTGGAATGATTTCAAAGAATTTGTAACATCTTCAGGTATTTGCAATGATTCCAAGAAATTTTCAATAGATTTCAATAAATTAAAGAAATTTTAAACGATTAAAAAGATTTTTAGGTTTTCAAAATTTTTAACAAATTTTAGGGGTTTTAAAATATTTCGACGAATGTTCAATAGATTTTGATGGATTAGAGATGTTTCAAAAGATTTAAAAGATTTTACGATTTTTTAAAGATTTGAAAAATTTTAGTACTTTGAAGGATTTCAATAAATTTCAGATAGATTTCAATAAATTGAAATGGTTTCGAAGAATTTGAAACATTTTCGGTTATTTGCAATTATTCCAAGGAATTTTCAATAGATTTCAATAAATTAGAGATTTTAAACTATTAAGAAGATTTTTAGGTTTTCAAAATTTTTAAGAAATTTTAGCGGTTTTAAAATATTTCAAGGAATTTTCAATAGATTTCAATAAATTAAAGAGGTTTCAAAAGATTAAAAAGATTCTTAGGTTTTTAAATTTCTCAATAAATTTTAGGGGTTTTAAAATATTTCGAGGAATTTTCAATAGATTTCGATAAATTGAAGAAGATTCAAAAGATTAAACAGATTTTACGATTTTTAAAAGATTTTACAAATTTTAGGGGTTCTGAAAGATTTCAAGAAATTTCAGATAGATTTCAAGAAATTTCAGATAGATTTCAATAAATTGAAATGATTTCAAAGAATTTGAAACATCTTCAGGTATTTGCAATGATTCCAAGAAATTTGCAATAGATTTCAAGAAATTAAAGAGATTTTAAAAGATTAGGAAGATTTTTAGGTTTTTAAAATTTTAAACAAATTTTAGGGATTTTAAAATATTTCGAGGAATTTTCAATATATTTCAATAAATTAAAGGGGTTTCAAAAGATTAAAAATATTCTTAGGTTTTTAAAATTTCAAACAAATTTCAGGGATTTGAAAATATATCGAGGAATTTTTAATAGATTTCAATAAATTGAATGGATTTTAACCAATTTTAGAGTATTTTTAAAAGTTTCAAAAATTTCCAATACCTTAAAAAAATTGAAAAGATTCCTCGGAATTTTGAATAGATTTAAATTAATCGAAGGTACATCAAAGGATTTGAAATATTTTAGGGTATTTTCAAATATTCCAAGGAGTTTTCAATAGATTTCAATAAATTTAAAGGATTTCAAAGAATTTTAAAAATTCTCGGATATTTGCAAATTTCCGAAAAACTTTTGAATAGATTGTTATAAATTAAAAGCATTTTTAGGGGTTTCAAAACATTTCAAGTCAAGAGCTTAAAGAAATTCGAAGGGATTTCAAAAGATTTAAAAGAATTTGAAATATTTTAGGGTATTTCAGAAAATTCCTAAGAATTTTTAATAGATATAAATAAATTGAAGGGGCTTAAAAGGATTTAAAATATTTTAAGCTATTTAAAATCTTCGAAAGATTTTAATAAATTAAAAGGACTTTAAAGTATTATAAACATTTTAGGATATTTTCAAAATCGCATGGAATTTTCAATAGATTTCAATAAACTAAAAGGATCTTAAAGAATTTGAATTATTTTCGGGTATTCGCCAAGTTATGAAGCAATTTTCAATTGATTGAAATAAATTGAAAAGATTTTAGGGATTTTAATTAATTTCAAGGAATTTCTAAGTGTTTTAAAAAATTGCAATGGATTATTTATTAAGGGGTTTATTTATTAATTAAGATTATATGTTAATTAATCAGGTTCATGCTGCAAAACGCTATAATAAAAGTCAAATTATATTTTTAATTAATTTAAAATAATTTTTAAACTCAAAAATTATTTTCCTTTCTTCAACTAGCCTTATTCGTTGCAAACAACTATTGTGTTACCAGATAACAAGGTTATGCAATATAAATTCTATCACTTCAAAGAATATTTTTAGTCGGGTTTTCATTAATATTTTATTGATGAAATTAATATTAAAAATATTTTTCAAATATTTTCGGGCTTCCAAATCGGTTATTTTGTTCAAATAAAGACACTTTAAACATATAATTAATTTTTTACGAGCTGAATTATATTATATACAGGGTGTTTTTTTTAACTTAAGACAACGAAATATCTCAAAAAATACGCATCTTACAGAAAAAATGTCTGGAACAAAAACTTTTTATTTTCGAGGGGGAAAAAAGATTTGTTAAAATTTACCCCACCCCCACCCCCACAGGAGGCAGGGGTGGGGGTAACTTTGTAATTTCAAATGGCAACCCCAATTTTTTATCACAGATTCAGATTCTCCTTTACGAAATACGTAAGTTTTATTCGGAAAATTTGTTTCGATTCGCGATAGATGGCGCTGCAATTGCGAAAAACGAAATTGTTGACACTACTCTTAGCTCTACCCAGGAATAACGACGCGGACGTAGTAGTTGTCTATTCCCTTCGGGGTGCTTAATTTCGCAATTGCAGCGCCACCTATCGCGAATCGAAACAAATTTTCCGAATAAAACTTACGTATTTCGTAAAGGAGAATCTGAATCTGTGATAAAAAATTGGGGTTGCCATTTGAAATTACAAAGTTACCCCCACCCCTGCCTCCTTTGGGGGTGGGGGTGGGGTAAATTTCATCAAATCTTTTTTCCCCCTCGAAAATAAAAAGTTTTTATTCCAGACATTTTTTCCGTAGGATGCGTATTTTTTGAGACATTTCGTTGTCTCAAGTTAAAAAAAACACCCTGTATTATAATTGTATAGAATTAATGAAGAGCTATTTTGTGATCAGATGACATAAAAAATTAGGGACATTTAGAAAGTGATTATAACTCTGAAAATATAACTGCAAATGAGTAAAAAGCTCTATATTGTAATTCTGCAAATAATTAAAAAAAAAATCGTGTATTCAACTAGTCACGTTATCAGATGATATTTATACCTCGGTGGCATAATTGGTTAACGCTCCACTCATATATAGTGGCGCTCCCGGTTCCAATCGGGCCCGAGGCGGATTTTTTCTCGTTTCCCAAAAAATAAGAGACCAGTTATTGCCACTATTTAGTATTCAACATAAAAAGATTAAACAAGCGTATAATATTCCCGGGACATGATATTGTCAACTTTTTGATTTTTGCCCTGATATTGAAAACTATCAGTCATAAAAAAATGTTTATTAATTTTTGTTTTATTTTAGGCATACGACTTTATTCGACTACAGAACTCTAATTCAACGAACACCTGGTATGATTAATCTTCCTGAGTTGGTTTTGGATAGTGTCAGTTTTGTCGATAAATTAGCAAGTCCAAGATTTATAAAAACTCATTTACCTTTTCATTTATTGCCAAAACAAATTAGAACTGGCGAAAAAAAGCCAAAAATAATCTACGTCAACAGAAATGTCAAAGACACTTGCGTTTCTTATTTTCATCATTGTCAACTTCTTGAGGGATTTTCCGGTACATTTGAAGAATTCTGCAGACTGTTCTTAGGAGGAAAGGGTACGTCTTTTTAAATAATAAATATTTGTAATAATATTCGCCTGTGGAATGTCTATAATTTCAAAAAAAAATTATAGTTTGAATGCAGAATTCTAAAATAGTTTCATTTTTAGGCCTTGGGGGCGATTATGTAATTTTTTAACTTTAATTTACACTTTCACTTTTTCTAAATTCACGTAAGTTGTTTTTTTAAATTGTTGTGATAATTGAAATTAAATTGAAACTAATTTTTTTTTGCTTCAAACGCTTAAATTCGAAAATGTTTTGTTTCAAATTCCTTAATTTTTGGAGGTTTCTAATTTTAAATTTCACAATGTTGTAGTTTCACATTCAAATATTAAAAGTTTTAGAAAAAATGGACTATTAAATCTTTTCAGATTGCGAAATTTCATATTGGAAGCCGTATTAGACCGTTTTAAATATAATAATTTTATATTCAAATATTCTGAATGATTCATTTTACATTTAAGTCAATTTTAAATTCAATAACTTTGGATTTAAATATTCTAAATTGTTTCATTCCAGTTTTAAACGTGAAAAATCATATGGTTTATTAAATTCTCCAAGATTGTAGGATATCAAATTAGAAGATTTCATAGTTACAGAATTTTCAGTCTTAAGAATTTGCAATTAAACAATTTTTTATTAAATGCCTCCAGAAAAAATTCAAAACAAAGTGAAAATTTGAGAAAATCATTTTTTAAATGCAAGCTTTAAAAATGATAACAATTTAGAACCAGGCATTTAAAATTGAATTATTTTTTATTTGAGAAGATTCCAAAAATTGAATATTTTTAATCCAACTGAAAAAAAAAAACGAATTCAAAGGCTGAAAATTATGGAAATTCAAACATTAGAGTCATATATGTATAGCAATATCGTTTAAAATAATAACAAATTAATCATTTGAAATTTCAAAATATTTGGTTTGAAGATTTGAAGAATGAATAATTACTCTAAATGAATTATTAAAAGCAAAACGATTTGAAATCAAACAGTTAAAAATTGTTTTGTTTAAAATAAAAACAATCTGAAATTGAAACGTCAGTAATTGAACAATTTCTTTAATCTTCAGTTGTTACAATTATAGAGTTTTCAATTTTCATTTTAAACGCTAAATTTGCAATTTTTCACTTTCACAAATTTCATTTTTTCAATTAAAATTGAAATGGTTGGATTTTTGGAAGCAAAATTAATCATTATAATTTATTCAATCCTTGAGCGATTTTAATTTACTTCAAATAATTGAAAATTTTTAAATAAATGAATAGTATAAAATTAAAAATTAATTTTCAAAGAATGTAAAAAAAATTAATAATAAAAAAGATTACAAGAATTTCATTTTCATCGTGCTGTAGTAGAAGTGTTTTCTTTTTTAATGTTTCTCATTTTGAATAACTTTTTATTTTGAACGTTTTTTTCAGACTAATTTAATTTTAAAGGTTTATAATTGACCATTTTTTTATATTGAACGGTGAAAATGACGGTGAATTTATTTTTTGATGTGAGAAATATTTGTCTATACAATTTTAATGTTAAATCATAATTTTTTATATGTAATAACAATTTAAAATTCTATAATTTCAGAAGCCTTGAATTTGAAACATTCAATTTAGTTTCTAATTTCAAACTGTCAAATTTTAGGAGTATTCCATTTCAAAGGCAAAAAATGGGTCATCGATTTCTTTTATTGTTTGTTATTGTAAACTGATTGGGGTACCTAATACTAATTAGAGTTTTGAAAATTTCACCATATTTTAACAATTTAAATCTCTTCCATTACTGTTCTGGCGAGGAAAATACTTTCACACAAATGTACGCAAAATGTGTTGAAATTATAGAAAATTAAAAAAAAAGTATCGAAATATCAATTTTTATATTTTTCATTTATTAAACATTTTTGAACTGCTTTTGCCGACGCTAAGAACAATATAATGTTTGAAGTCTCCAACGAAGATGCAAAAACGTGTTTTTCGATTTTTTTGAAAATAAATTTTTCTCAAAGTTTTTTGGTATAAGATATAAAAAATTGGTTATTTGTTATAAAAAAAATAATCTCAAAAATGCTTTCTTAATGATTAAAAAGACTCATATATTTTATTCCATAAAATCTCGTCGCATTACATGTTAAAGTAATATTTAATTACGACTTACTACATACTACCCAGTTTTTTAACATTATTATCAAATTTAATGTGAAAAAAACTTTTTAGTTGTTATTGATCCCATAACAATTTTCGACATTACATTACTTTCAGGTAAAATATTTGAATTGATTAAACAAATTTAATGAACAAATTCACAATTCAGTCATTTTTTAACATATATACTTTGTTTTTTCAACTATATATTAAATATCAGTATCTCCACAATAACCTCCTACATGGATAGTTCAAGGGTTATTTACCAGCAGGTAAACATTTTTAAATTTAAATAATTTCATAATCTAAAGTCTCTATTAAATAATAGTAAAAAGTTATTTTTTTTATTAGATTTGTTAATAATGGTTAGAAAATAGTTAATATGCAATAAGTCGTAATTAAATATTACTTTTACATACATTGCGACGAAAGTGTTATGGAATAAGATATCAGTGTCTTGTTAATCCTTAAAAAAGCATTTTTCATCATTAATTTTGTTATGACACATTTTTTTTTTATTCGCTCACCATTATAAGTGAGCATTCCTATAAACAACTTACACTGGTTTTAAAATTTTTTGAGCAATTTCAAATCCTTGAAACAAAATAGGAGACTTACATTTACCAGAATGATTATTTTTTTCGCGTCTGAGAAACTTTAAGAATTTCTTTTCAAAAATTAAAACACGTTTTTACTGTTTTTGATATTTTAAATATCATCTTTATTTATTTCGCTTTTAGTTTATCGATATTCGTAACATCGGAAACCAATAATTAAAAATTTTTATTAAAAAAACAATATAAAAATTAATTTTTCGATACATTTTTCAAAATTTTTAATAATTTCAATAATTTCTGTGTACATTTGACATGGAGTGCCCCTTTAATGTTCGAATTGAAAATGATTTATTTTCAAAAGTTTTCAATTTCATATTATTAAATTTTAAATGCTTTTTATTATAAATCATTCAATTTCAAGTTTTTAAACTGTTTCATTTTTGAAATTTTAATCTGAAGTCACTCAATTTTGAGAATCTTCATTCAAAATTAAATTATTCAATTTTGAACGCTTTGAATTTGAAATGATAAAATTTTAACTCCTTTCTAATGAAATTGACTTCTGATTTAAAAATGATACACGTTAGATTCCTTTTTAATTCCATTTGAAAAATTATCCTTTTTTAAAAATTTGACATAATCTACGATTGTATGATTTGGAAGTTTCCTATTCAAAATCATTCAATTTTTTTCAAATCTCAAACAATTTTTATTCAAAATTATTAATTATTGTTTCAAACCATTTTTAAACGTTATATTTAAAAATTGGTTCAAAAACAGTTCTTTTAATTTTTCATATTTTAATCGTTAGGAAAGAAAAATCAAGAGACGAGAACATGATGGAACGACTGAAAAATAAAATTCCCATTACTGTAAAATTAATCAAATTCCCGAATAATAAACTTTCCGAATTAGAAAATTGACGAAGAATAAAATTCCCGAATTATAAGATTCCCAACAAAAAATTTCCGAATTATAAAATATCTGAAATAGAAAATTCCCAAATTTAAACAGTTAAAAATTTTTGTTTATAAATATTATTATTGTTTGAATTAAAAATTGCAATAATTGACGAAAATATATTTCTGAATGGAAATTTTTTTCAATTATTTATTATTATATATATAAGTTGTGAAGTATTATAATTTATATTTGGTTAATGTATCAGTCGAAAATTATATAAAAATTTCAAAAAATGTATCAAAAAATGATTTGGAATTGTTTGATGATATTTTCAGTTTGCTTCGGACCATTTTGGAAACATGTTCTCGGATTTTCGGAAAAAAGGACGCAGGAAAATATATTATTTCTCAAATACGAAGATATGAAAGATGTACGTATTTATCATATTTTTATATGGAAGCATAAAATAAAAATTAGTTTGAGAATAGCAATAATATCTGTACTTTTGGTTTAGGACCTGCAATCAGTAATAAAAGAAACTGGAAAGTTTCTGGGCAAAGAAGAACTTTCCGAAAATGAAATGAAAACACTTGAGAAGCATTTGAGTTTCGCCAGTATGAAAGCCAACCCAGCAGTTAATTATGAAGAGGCAATCGAAATAAATAAAAAATTCAAACTGATTGAAAAAGAAGGAGAATTCATGAGAAGTGGAAAACTGAATCAGTGGAAAGAAAATATGTCAAAAGAAATGATTAATCGCTTCGACTCGTGGACAGAAGACGTGCCTAAAGGGAACAAAACTCGTTGTTGAGAGCGTGAACAATCAGAATATTATTTATTATAAACTTTCAAATGAGCAATATTAACATAAAATTCATCTAATCAATGAAAATCCATGAAAGGCTTTTGTAATCATTAATAAAAATTATATTTTTAAACATACATGTATTTTTACCAGTGATGATAAATAATGATTATTTACTTTTTTTAACGATAGTGGTAAAAAAGTTACTTTTATAAATAAGTAACGCTTTGGTAAGTAGTTGCATTTTTTGAGTAACAGTATAACCATAAAAATCGTTACTTTTCCAGTTAAAAAAGTCTAGACTTCAATTTTTGTTCGATTTTCAATTTTGTTCAAGTTAAAGAGTGCATTAAATTCTGAAGAGAGAATTGTTCTCCCCCTCGGAACTTTTGTTTTCTCCATTCCTTTATTAAGAAAATTTTCACTCACTATACGAAAAAGTGGCATTTTTTTGTATTTTATTTTGTAACAACGTTGGAATGACATTTAATTGAGAAAATAATTGAAAAGTTAACAATAACCATTGTTATAAACAGTTTTTGTAGCGAAATATTTAAACTTAAGGTTTTTTAGATTTTAATTCCCTTCAGTTGCCTGCATTGCTGAACAGATATTCCTAAAGTTGATACACCTTTTACAATATTTGTTGAAATATAAGAATTCAAATGTTTTTAAACAATCAAGATAAACAAATTTGAAATTTCAATTTATTCTCAAGCTATTTAAACGAAAAGATCGATCTAATTCTGCGAGGATCTACCAACTCTTTGAATTTGTCTATGATAATGTTTATTGTTAAATTTTTAAATTTTTTTATGACTGGCAGACATTAGTACAATAATTTAAAGTGCAAAAAAACTTTTTTTGTTATGCGAAAGACCAAACGTTTCGAATTTGCTTATCTAATTTGCTTATAAAAATTTGAATTGTTATATTTTACTAAATGTTACTAACGAATACTACTTAAAAAATTATTAATGATTTGAAAATAATTTTTATTCCAAGAAGATTTGAAAAGATCAAAAAAATGCTCTTAAGATTCCTGGGAAAGGTACAAATGATTTTTTATTTAAAAAAAATTAATTTTTTCTACAACTTTGTAAGATTACAAAATTTTAGAAACAATTCGAGTAAGTTTAAGAGATATTTGAAAGTTTTTGAAAGACTTACAAATAATTTAAAACTTGAAAACGTTTGAAATAATTCCAAATAAAATGTAAATTTTTGAATGGCTTTAAGAGAATAACAAAGTTTAAGATTCCTAGGAACATTTAAAATGACATTTGATATAAAAAAAATTAGCCTGGAGAGAATATTTGAAATAATTTCATAAAATTTTAAAACATTTCCAAAATTCTCGAAAAATAATGTGGAAGATTTTATTGGTTTTGTTTTGTTTTGCAGAATTTATTAGAAATTCATGAAAAAATTCTAGCCGTTCTAAAAGATATTTGAAAGTTTTGAGAATTTTGAAATTTGAAAAGAATGCATAAACCGTAAACAAAATGTAGTTCTTTGAAGATTTCGAAATAAAATCGTAAAGTATTTCAAGGATTTTGAAAAATTAATGTGGAAAAATATTTTTTAAAAAATCCGAAATTTAAAAAAAAAATCTGGAAGATATTAAGGCACTTTTTTTAATTTTTCAGATTTTTTTGAATTTTATGAAAAACTCAAATAATTTTTAAAAGTTAATTGGAAGATTTAGAAGCTTTGAAAAGATTCGAAAATAATTCAACTCTTGAGAAGATTTCTAAAAAATTTTAACAAAATATAGATTTTTGAAGATTTGAAAGCTTTTGAAAAATTTTGAAAGGTTTCAAGTGAATAAACAAATTTTCTTAAGATTCCTGGTGAAATTTCTAATGATTTTTTATCTTGAAAAACTAATTTTTAAAAACATTTTTAACATGAACAAAATTTCAAAACGCCAAAAAAACTTTTGAGATAATTTATAGAGCTTCTAAAATTTATTTTGAAGTTATGATTTGCTCTAATAAAAATGAAATACCAATAAAAAATACAAATTGGAAAAAATGTGCAAAACTAGAGCACTTAGGAATATTGTTCAAAATATTAAAATTTCTTGCAGAAGCAATTATATATTTCTATTCAGAAAAGAAATATGAGGTTAAATAGTTTTGAATTGCAGAATTGGCGGGCTGTGCAAAGTGCCAAACCCTCGGATTAGATATTTTTATTTATTTATAAAACATGTTTCTTGAAAACTGATCTTCTATGGTTGAAGATTCATATGTCCTTATGTCCTCATGGCTATTTATCATATTTATGAATGAGTGTTCAAGAACGGCCCTCTTCGACGAAGAAGGTGTAGATTTCGAAACGGTGGAGGTACGTGGGTTAGCTTTCGCAGATGAAAAGATTGTTATGGCAGAATCAATCTCATAAATATAAAAATGTGGAATAAACTTAATACAAGCATGAAGAACATGGGCCTCAAAATTAACGTAAATAAAACAAAAATCATGGTGCTTGTGGGAAAAAGTGAGGAAACAATGTGCAACATTGTCCTAAATGTTGACAGATTAGAACAAGTCGACAAGTACGTATATCTGGGTAGCCTATTCACTAGCGACGGAAAAATAGTTGGACAGTTAGATAGGCACATAAATAAGGGTAAGCAGGTTATCGGTAGAGAACGGTCCATTCTCAGAAATAAAAACATATCAAGAAAAGCTGAAATGGCCATACAAAATTTTATATTCGTATCGACTGTATTATACGGTAGAGAAACATATTCCTATCAAGAAAAGGACAGTAGTAAAATTAACGTGATCAGCATGAAACCTCTGCGCACAATATGCGGAAAAACACTGATGGACAAAGTCCGAAACGAGATAATCCTCAAAGAATGTGGTACAGGAGAGACGCTAGTTGACATATGGGAAAGAAATCAAATAAGATGGTTCGGACATCTTGAAAGAATGAAAGATGAACGACTGACGAAGCAAGTATATAAAGGTAAAGTAAATGGCAGAATGCCCAGAGGTAGACCGCCGAAAGAATGGTTAGAATCTGTAAATGAGACATTAATCCGAAGAGACATAAGAAGTCATAGGAACAGAAGAGCTTGCATGAAGAAATGCATGGACGTAAAGGAAGCTAGAGTAGTATGCCAGGACAGAAAAGTGTGGCGACAAATAGTTTATAAACGGAGTGACAATAGAGTGAATGATGCCTGAAACTCCTCATTTTTTATAATAGACCTAAAACCTGTCTATAACATATGTGATTACGAAATTTCGAGGGAGGAGATTGATCCCCTCAGCCCCCCCTCCTCGGGCTACACCACTGTTCATATATATGTATATTTTATATTACAGAGTGTAACAATTTTATAACATGTATGTAAATTATTCTTGCGCTAAGACATTAGTTATACTAAAATCATCATTACTTTATGACTTCCACCAGGATGTATCTAATGTATCATTTCCGGATGACATTCCTACGTTTCTCCATGACTTAGCGCCGCCTCACACCGTCAGAATTGAGAAATCGATTGAGAAAGAAGTTAAGATAAGGTGATTAAAAGAAAATATAACCAAGATGCAAGGAAATGAGAACACAGTTTGAGCGAGACAAATAAGTTCCTCGCTGCCTTTAAATTATAAGCATATACTGATAAGAGTATAGTTTGTTATTTGGATATTAACAAGTAGTCATTCAGTTTAAATAGAGGAAAGTGTTCAAAATGAACAGGATAATTTTTGCTCTTTTCTGGATTTTCTGCATCAACCTAATCTCGGAAAGTTTAGCGTCTGAAACAAAAAAACCCGAGAAAAAACCCAAGGTAGATCCTAAAAGAAATGGTGAGTTTTACAAAGTGTTTTAATTACAAATTTGGGCATAAACTCTTATTTTACATTGGAAAATTGTTTTTTTTTTGCATCTTTTTGAATATCTTTCCTATATATAAATTGGATTTTTGATCACCTTCCAAAATTGAGAAAACGCAAGCTTTAAGTGGAAAAACATCGTCTTCTTCTGCGTTTTTAGAATGAAATTTCGATTTTTGGCTACGTTTTTTTCCCCCTCCTAATAAATAGTAAAAATGGCACTTATACCATTTTGGAAAGCCTCCTTTATTATGGTTCTATACATTCCTATTTATAGCGCGAAGATTAAAAACTCTTAATTGTATAATAGCAAACTTTGATCCCCCGATGTAGTATTAGGATAAACTATACTTACAGATAATTTTTAAACCTGATATCCAAGTCATTATAAATTATTTATAAAATATAAAATAAACGTATCTAGTGTGAATTTGTTTAAAACATTATTCTAATTTATTTATCGATAGATTGCCTGGTGAGGCCACACTACAAAATATTCTGTTGGAAACCGAAGCATAGGTGGACTTTCTTCAAGAAAATCAACAAATGTTTAGCATGGGATTATTGTGGAAGTGACAAAAGAAACAATTGGTTGAGTTTTAATGAATGTGAAAGCGAGTGCTGTACTGCTCGCGTTTGCGACAATCGGTAATAAGGCACACACTATGGTAATATTTCCGGTGAATATAATTTGCATACTAAAGACACAACTACATCAAGAACTTCAATATGGAGACGTTTATATAAATGATATTGTAAAATATATCAATAGAGAATATTTTTTTAAATCAAATATTCGTTGATAAATACATGTGTTAAACTATTTGTACTATACATTATTCTGAAAATAAAGTAACATGATCAAATTTCGAAGGCAGTGAACTTTACTTAACATAGCATATTATACATTTTTAATTAAAAATTAATTATTATACATATTATCTATACAATACTTAATAATATATAATAATATATAATAATAATATATAATAATTACTACTGTTGTTCGAGACTTACGGCTGAGGCAGAGATTACATAGATTCTAAAGGTTTTCTTTCATGTCATATAACAAACTCTTCCATCATCTGCTCATAGTATGAATAAAGATTCCACAAAAACAGATTTCGGTGATACAACATTATCTCTGCTGACGCTTCAAAGTCTTGAGTTTTTTTTGGTATATTATTTTTCATCATAAATTAATAAGAACATTCAGATTCTTAGATAAATCTGATTAGAAGTTAGAAGTACATATTTTAAGGGGGTCATCCCGTGTGGCGGTTTAAAAAAATCGATTTTTTCGTTGTTGCATAAATCCAATTTAGAGTATGTATAGAATATACTGGTAAAGTGATTTTCCAAAATTTTAAGTCGTCGGAAAGTTACAGCAGTAAGAAGTTAAGGGGCTAGTCTAGTTTCTCACTTTCAAAAAATCCATTTTTTTTCATAACCAAAAATCAGTTGACAAAACTTTTACAGCGTTTTTCTCAAAACTGAATTCTCAAAAACGGCTGCAACTCTAGCTCGAAGAAAAATTAACGAATCGATTTGAAATTTTGCATGAATATTCGCAACATGTTTTTACATACCATGAACTAGAATCTTTTCGATATTTCGAAAAATATAAATTTGCCGAGCAAAAAGCGAGCGTTTTTTGAGCGTTTTTTTGGTGAAAATTTAAATTAATTGTTCAAAACGCTGCCATTTTTTTAATTTTCAATATTTTCAAAGGATCCTAGTTCATGGTACGAGAAATGTCATCTAGTTTGACCGGAAAAAAATTTTCAGATACTGGCATTCTGAAGACCTCTACAACTGCAGCCGATTTACAACTTCATTTTTGGATGACTCGACATCGGAGTGTATAACTCGGCTTACAGTTGATATTTTTTCATGAAATTTTGTGTATCAACTTGTCAATAGTATCTGAATATATCCTCAAAATTGTAAAATATTTGACCCCATGGTTTTTTTTTATGAGTCCCGAAAAATCACCTCTTTTTTCCGCCCGAGAAACTAGACTAGCCCCTTAAGGTGTTTAGAGCGCGTGGCCCACCACTCGACGGGGCGGAAAACAAGAGATATTTGTACCAGAGGCCGATTCTATTCACACGCAGATATACGCACACATATTTAGAGTGGCACTGCTGTTCTGAAAGTCTGAAACTTAAATTGAATGTAACGGTTCCTTAGTTTTGGCTTTACAGTCAGCGGCGTAACAGCTATAACACCCGAAATTTCAAACGCGTTTTTCTCGAAACTGCATTTTTTAAACTGGCGACCACGATTTCTCAAAAACGGTTCAATTGATTGCTTTCAAATTTTAATGGTACATTCAGCACGCGTACGACTATTGCCGGAACTAGGATTTTTGAAAAATATTGAACCGTTTATTTTTTTCATACAAAAATAGTCGCAAAAAATCATGAAATTTTGGGTCTTATTGTTTAGAAGCATATAAAAAATTGAATTTTCAAGATTTTCAAAAAATCCTAGTTTCAGCGATAGCTATCCACCTAGGGATTAACATCTAATCTTGTTTTTTGATTTCGGATAAGCCGCTCTAACAGAATCATGTTCGCCGTTTACCTACCTTTTCTGATATGGTAGCCATTCGCTCATCAAAACTCGCGATCAAGATCATATTTTTGTATATAAAAATTCAGAGTTACTACTCAAGACTGAATAAATATATAGTAAAAATTTGCAAGCTCTGTGTTTCTTAATTTCGCTACAAAAAATTCCGAAATAACCTTTAAAAAAAGGCTGTCACGCGGGATGACCCCCTTAAGTTATGTAAATATACTAGTAGTTTATCTTTTTCGTCACTTTCCGTTTTCATGATGATTCAAAAAGACAAATGTTTCCTCAAATTTTTCGAGACCCACTATCAGTGACGTTTAATTATTGTAATACATTTATTTCAAAATGAAATTTACATGTAAAAATAAATTTCTTATTCATAAATTGTACAGTATTATTCATATGAACATGTCCATATAGTAATTCTTGAGACGGTGGTGATTTCTATAAGATAAAATCATACAAAGTTGATCATTATTAGTAAAAATTATACAGAGTTATACTATTTAAAATATTAGATCACACAGTATATACTATATACAATTTCATATACATATATGGTCGCTCCTTTAGATAGATTCCTCTTTTGGAAATTTATCAAATTCGCTGCAAAAGATAAATTCTCTGTCATTTCCCAGTTTTTTTATGGTCATTTAACCCATTTCCGGTTTTCCGGTCCAGCGGCTGGGTGGGGGAAATTCAAGATGTTTGCAAGCTGAGGGCCAAAAAATAATGACCATTGCATGGGACGAAATAAGTGTATTTGCATATTATTTTTATAGTCGTGTAAAAATTCATGGCACTTAACGAAACAAATTTTAACTTTCACATACATCTCAAAGTTTCAAAAGTTTCAAATATTAAGGCGGAAAAAATTGAAGAGGTTCTTATTATATTTTTGACTGAGCATTAATCTTTTTTGGTTGAAAATTTAATTTTTGTTTAGAAAATATAAATATTTTGTTTTTGGGTTGCAAATTTAATATTATTCGGTTAAAAATTCTTTTTTTTAGGTTGAAAATTCAACTGTTTTGATAGAAAATTCAACTGTTTTGATAGAAAATTCAACTATTTGGTGAAAAACTCAAACGCGTTCTAAAAATTCGTCTTTTGGACTTGGAAATTCAACAGTTTGGTAGACTTTTGTTTAATTCCTTGAATAAAAAATCTTTTTCGTATAAAATCTTATCTATCTTGGTAAAAAATTTAATTTCTTTTGGTTCAAAATGCAAATTTTTGGTTGACAATTCAAGTACTTGGTTAAAAAAGTTGAACTACATTATTAAAAATTCATTTTTTTAGTGCGGTACGATTCATCATTTTAGTTTGAAAATTCATTTCTTTCATTTATTTGGTTGGAAACGTAACCATTTAGATGAAAAGTCTTTTTTTGGAAATTCATTTTTTTGACTGAAAATTTAGTTATTTCAGTTGAAGATTCAACATATAAGTTGAAGATTTATCCTAAAAGTTCCAAATTATCTTCTTGGTAGAAAATTCATCTTTTTGGTTGAAGATTTAACTATTTGGTTGAAATTTTTGTTATTTCTGAATGGAAGAATCGTTTTTGGTTGAGAATTTCACTCTCATGTTTAATGTTAGTCTTTTTGGTTTTAAGATCCATTTTTTTTGACTAGAAATGTAATCCTTTTTGATTAAAAATGCAATTGACTAAATTCTAGCTATGCATCAACTATTTTTTAATAATTAAGCTTTCGTAGTTGAATTCGACTGTTTTTGATTAAGAATAATATTTTTTGTTTACATATGAACTATTAAATTTTTCATTAAGAATTCGTCTTCTTCTATTTGGAAATTCAACTACTTAGCTGAAAAATGAATTGCTTTGTTAGGGATTCATTTTTTATTGAAGATTCATAATTTTAGTTGGATATACACCTTTTTTGATAGAAAATGTATCTTCTTGCTTGAAAATTTATCTTTCGCGTGGAAATTCAAATATTGAATTAAAAGTTCATCTATTTCGTTGAAAATGCTACATTTTCACTGGAAATTTTAAGAATTTTCTCTTTTTTGTTTTGAAAATTCAACTATTTAGCTAAAAGATGAACTAATTTGTTAAAGATTTATTTTTTCATTAAAAATTAATAATTGTAGTTATTTTCGTTTAGAAATGTTACAGTTTTATTAAACATTGAAATATTTTGTTATAAATTCAACTTTTTTGGTGGAAAATGTATCTTCCTGCTTGAAAATTGGTCTTTTTGGTTTCAAATTCAAATATTTGGTTCAAAATTAATCTATTTTGTTGAAAATACAAAAGTTTTACTCAAAATGTTAGAATTTTAAAACATTTTAAATTGAATTTAATGTTTTGTGAAGCTTCTGAATGTTTCTCAAAATCTGCAACTTTCAATGTTCACGGGAAACATTTAACTGACTTACATCCCTGATTTTTAATTTCTTAAAACCTATTCCATTAAATAATAAAATCAACCACTATTTTCATAATTTTATTATTTAATCGAATACATAGCTTTGAAAAATATGAAATAATATTCGAACACACTCATTGTGAAAAATAATTTTTTCTACGTTATTAAAAAAATAAATAAGTTTCGTCTCATACAAGTCTATTTAAATTATATCGATTGCTGCGAGTTCGAGGACCTTCGAGAGTTCGACGAGCTTCGTTAATCAGTTACGTTCACTTTGTTTTGATTACGAAGAAACTTTTCAACTATTTTAACCGGGTCTTTGTTTGCATTTTCTGTGTTTCGCGATTGTATCTCATGCCCCGTAAACTTTAATTATTGGTGCGTGACAGTGTTAAATAAAAATTGTACAGTAATTTTTCGATTGTGTCCGACTTTAGTGAAAGTGAAAATCAATCCTCAGGTGTGACCTTGCTGCTTCTTCGGAGCATTCAGAATGTAGGTTAGGAAAAAAGTGTGCTGCCAAGCCGGTCCCGGAGTTCCGGTAAGAAGTATACTTTCCAGAAAATTAACTTCTGCAATTAATAATTCAGGATTTTAAGTAAATAGTTCTTAAGCCTAAGCTATGGCGTAATATAACTAATTTCGTAAATACGCATTATTTATAGGGCTACCATGCGTCTAGGGCTTTTGTAAATTCGTTCTATTTTTGGTTTAAATTATTAATGTTTTTGAATGAAAATGTAACTATTACATTTTTTGTTGAACATTGATGCTTTTCAGTTCAAAATTCAAGTATCTGGTTAAAAATGCATGTGTTTTTTCGTTCAAAATTCGATCTTTTTGGTAGAAAATTGATCTTTTTGCTTGAAAATTCAAGAGTCGGTTTCCAAATTTTTTCTTCAACTCTTGTTGAAAAATCGTCTTTTTGGTTGAATTCAACTGTTTTTTATTGAAATATTTAATCTTATTTGGATGAAATATCAATTACTACATTTTTCGTTCAGAATTTGTCTTTTTTAAAATGAAGATTTAATTACTTGGTTAAAAGTTAAACTCATTTGTTAAAAATGAATTTTTCGTCGTGGAAGATTCCTAATCTTGATTGGAAATTTATTTCTTTGGTCGAGAAATGTGTTATTTGGTGAATATTCGGTTTTTCTTTGGCTGAAGATTAATTTTTTTTAACTGAAAATGTTACTATTCCAGTTAAATATTCCATCAATTTAGTAATAAATTCATCTCTTTCATCGAACATTAATTTTTTTTAACTCAAAATTTAACTATTCAATTTTTGCTTGAAAAATTTTCTTTTTCAGTTGGAAATTCACCTTTTTAAGTAGAAATTAATCTTCTTCGTTGAAAACCGACTTTGTTTGGTTAAAAATTCAATTATTCCCGATAAAGATTCATCATTTTACTTAAAAATCATCACTTTCTTGGAAAATGTAACTATTTGGCTGAAAATTAATTATCTTTATTGTAAGTTATTTTTTTTACCTGCAAATGTTACTATTCGAATTGAATATTTCATAATATTAGTTATAAATTCATCTCTTTGGTTGAACTTTAATTTTTTTAATCGATAGTCTAACTATTCAATTTTTGGTTAAAAATTTATATTTTTTGTTGAGAATTCGTCTTTATTAGTTAAAATTAATTTTTTTGATTGAAAATGTATCTAGTCCAGTTGAAGATTCATAATTTTAGTTGAAAATTCATGGCTTCGGTTGAAAATTTGCTTGTTTTTTATGGAAAATTAATTTTTATACCTACAAATTTAACTATTCCATTTTTGGAGAATTTAATTACATGGTAGAAAGTTAAAATCTTTTCTTAAAACCTTTTTAGTGAAGGTATCATTATTTTAATAGAAAATTCATCTCTTTGGTTGAAAAATGAGTCATTTTGTTGAAATTATTTTTTTCTGTGACTGAAAATTAATTTTTTTAAACTAAAATGTATTTATTCCAGTTTGATATTTTATCATTTTAGTTAGAAATTCATCTCTTTCGTAGATTATTAATTTATTAACTAAAAATGTAACTATTCAATATTTTGTTGGAAAATTATCTTTTTTAATTGAAAATTCCTCTCTTTTGGTAGAAATTAATCTTCTTGATTAAAAATTCACCTTTTCGGTTCAAAGGTCTATTGTTCTAGTTAATGATTTATCATTTTAGTTATAAATATTTATAACTTTATAACTAAATATATTTTATTTTATATATTATAGCTAATATATATTTATATTTATAACTAAAATGATGAATCATTAACTAGAACAATAGACCTTTCAATCGTAAAGGTAAATTTTCAATCAAGAAGATTAATTTCTAACAAAAGAGAGGAATTTTCAATTTAAAAAGATAATTTTCCAACAAAATATGGAATAGTTACATATTTAGTTAAAAAAATGAATAATCTACGGAAGAGATGAATTTTTAACTAAAATGGTGAAATATCAAACTGGAATAGTTACATTTTAGTTTAAAAAAATTAATTTTCAGTCACAGAATTTTTTTTTTCAAAAAAGGACTCATTTTTCAACCGAAGAGATGAATTTTCCATCAAAATAATGATACCTTCACTAAAAAGGTTTTAACAAAAGATTTTAACTTTCTACCATGTAATTAAATTCTCCAAAAATGGAATAGTTACATTTTTAGGTATAAAAATTAATTTTCCATAAAAAACAAGCAAATTTTCAACCAAAGCGATGAATTTTCAACTAAAATTATAAATCTTCACCCGGACTGCATACATTTTCAATCAAAAAGATTAATTCGGCCGGTTCTTGCACCCTGGCCTTTAACTAATCTTTTTAGTTTCCAATTCAACTATTCCATTTAAAGATTCATAATTTTAATTGGAAATACCCATTATAACGAATGGTCATTTGAGAAATATAAGCTTGAGAAGTTTTTCCATGAAAGTACTACAGTTTCGTGGAAAAATTTCTCAAGGTTACCGCAGCTACAGTGGAAAAAACAAGGTGACCGCTAGGGTCTTTGGTGATTTTTTTTTTTTCCAATTTTTTTCTTTTTTCCCCCCCCCCCCCCACTCCCCCCAGTATTGCTGGAATATAAAAAAAAATCTGAAAAGAAAAAAATCTCAAAATTTGAGCGAAGTCGGTTAATATTTGGGGGTTACGCAAAGACCATGAAGTATCATTGATTTACAGGGTGTCCAGTAGGGTGATCCAAAAATGCATTGCGAAATTTTTTTTCACCCTAGAGGGCTAGT